>JAULBY010062877.1:0-33664 GCA_032358315.1 Ophiocytium majus | reverse complement strand
TTTGGCGCTGCGGCGCGCGCGTTCATCAAGCAGCTGGCGTGCCACTCGGCGGAGTGCGGGGGCGGGGGCGCGGCGGTTGTGCGGCGCAGGCGGGGCATTGCCATGCGTAGGATTGTGTGCGCCATGACCTCCACCCTTGTCAGGGAGCTTGCGGAGCGCTTGCTTGCCTTTGTGACCTGCGCGGTGAAGAAAGGGCGGCCTGTCCACCCTGTCTCCCGCCATCTTGCGTTCGGGAGCGGCCTGCCGGAGGACCTGCTGGCCTAAGCGGGCTGGCGTAGGTGAATTTTCTCTTGGCAAGTTTTCAGACCTTGCGGGCCTTGTCGTAAATAAAACAAAGTACGCCGAGGTCCTACATTTCCAATGCTTTGCCTATGGTTTCCCTTGCAAAGCTGTGCTGGTTCACATGCACACCTTTCATTCTCCCGCTTTTCATAGACCTCCCTTATTTTATGCTGATGAGTAACGTTCTGAGCCCCAGTGCCCGCCTGCACCGCCTCTGCGCAAAGCAACTCGCCGCAACGGCATTCGCCTGGCCGCCCGTCGCCTCGAGCAGGCGGAGCCCCCGGCGCCTGCCAATGAAGCGACGCTCGAGGTACTGCGCGCCAAACACCCGGCGCTAGGCTCGCGCCCCAATGTACGAGACACCAGCCATGAGCGTCTGCGGGAGCTGGCGCAGGAGGCACGTGTGCGATGCGGCCTGAACCTTCCCAGCGTGCGGACGGCCCGGCACAGAACGTTCAGCAGGGGGCAGCCGCCGGAGACGCGCAGGGCGCGGGGCGGCGGCCGGGTCCCCAGCAGCCTCTCAGCGCACGTCCGAGGATTTCCAACCTTCCTCACAAGGTGAGCCCGAGGAGCCGGAGCGCTACGTGGAGCCGCTTTCCGTCTCGCCCGGCGACGTGCTGAACGCTCTGCGGGCGACAGGAGCAGGCAAGTCTGGTGGCCTGGACGGCCTGCCCTGTGAGCAACTGTCAGTGAGTCACAGTGGCTGACATCAGGCACGTCGGCGATGGATGTAGCGGCAGACGACCCAGACAGAGCCCCTGGCACGGAGCCGTTGCTGGTGCAGCACCTCGCCAATGCGTATAACATTCTTTTGAGCACCCCGGAGGCGATGCCGGAGGAGTCGTGGCGCCTCTTGCGCGCTGCCGCCCTGTCGGCCATCAGCCCCAAGTGCAGGCCAACAGCGTGTGGCACGGTCTGGCGGCGGCTCTTAAAGTCCACCTGGCGCGCAAACTGAAGGGCACCGTCGCCGTCCTCCTGGAGGCCCGCAAGCAGTTCGGCTTCGGGGTGGCATCAGGGGTGGAGCACATGGCGATGGAGGCGCGGCTCTGGCATGAGCTGGGGAAAGAAAGGCGGGCCTATCCGCCCAGTCTCCCGCCTTCTTGTGTTCGGGAGCGGCCTGCCGGAGGACGTGCTGGCCTCAGCGGGTTGGCCCAGGTACTTTTCCTTTGGCAATTACCGGGCCTCACAGGCCTCATCATAAATATAAGCTGGGGGTCATTGTCATCCAGCGCAATTTCGAGAACGCGCTCAACTGCATTGACAGGGCAGGGCCACCATCATCGGCGCGCTGGAGCGATTCTGCCCTCAGCTACTGCCGCTGTTCCAAGCCTTTACAGTCACAGAGGGAGACGATGATTGAAGCAGGTAAGAACTCAGGTCAGAGGCCGCTCAGCCTGCTGCACAACGTGCTCCTCAAGTCATCAAAGTTGCCCGGTGCAGGCTGGCATGGTGCAATGCTGTGGCGTTACAAGCGTGTGCAAGCGGTCGCGCTTGCAAGGGGCGCACCAACACAGCGCCGCAAGCGCACACATTGTGGCACGTGCTTGCGCCTCGGCAAATACACATCGTCTGCGCATTCCTGGTATATGATGTGTATTGCGTGTGAATGTGCATGCTTGTGTGTCGGCATGCACGTGCGGCAATGCGCTGCAGTAGCAGCAGCAGCACATGCGGAGTACCACACACGCTGCCCGTGCGCTGTGTGACAGCTAGCTGTGACAGCACACAGCTGTGACTGATTTCCATGGCATGGCACAGAAAGCTGTGCACCTATGTAACACACTGCAGTGCTTGGTTGGCTGTGGCACAGGCTGGGTGATGCTCTCATCAGCTAAGAAAAATGTGCATGTGCAACCGCTGCTGATAAAGCAAGCAGCTAGCGGCCGTGGCCGCGCAGTATACTTTGCCGCTGGCGATGTGGCTGCACATAATTGATGATGGCAATCACCGGTCACGCCGCCATCGCGCTGCACCAATGCCGTTACTGTGCCGCATACCGCTGCCGCTGCGGTCACCGCCCAGATTGCCGCTGCTCCTGCCCCCTACAATGCCAGCAGCTCCACACCGTCGCGGCAAAAGCATGGGTGTATGCAGCAGCCCGCCTGGCCGCAGCAGGGGCAGCAGAACTTTGTCCAGCAGCAGCGGCGGCAGTAGTACTCAACCCCAAGCTACAGCAGTGCACGGCGGAGGCGATAGCAGTGCTCAGCATGCTCAGCAGTGGGGCAGCACTGCTCACAGACAAGAGTGTATGACTCAGCAGAGTGTCTGTGCTCAGCAGGTGGCAGTGCTCAGCAGATGGCGCAAGCGCACTGTGCTCAGCAGAACTTGGTGGCAGCAGGTTTGGTGGCTGTGCTCAGCAAACGCAGCAGCTCAACAGACACTCAGCAGATGGTGTCAGCTCGTGGCGGCCAGCACAGGTATAGGTGGTGGTGCTCAGCAGAGGTAGCGGTGCTCAGTGTGATGTGCACAAGTGCCACTCACCTGAAGTAAAGCTCTGGCACGTGCGGTACCTGCATCGCGCCCGGCAGCAGGACAGGCTCAAGAGGCACAGCTGCTGGTGTCATTGCGCACTTCTTAGGCCACCTGCAGCAATGACACCAGGTGCCAGACCGCATGCGGCAGCATCAGCAGTGTGCATGCTCAGCGATTGCTCTGCAGCGGCTTCCAAGTTGCTGCGCAGAGGCAGTAGACATCAGCAGTGCGGCAGCAGCAGTGGCAGCCGTGGCACAAGCGTAAGGCACTGGCAGTGGCGGCAGCAGCAGGACTGTAGTTGCGTTGCATATCTTCTGGCATGAATCTGCGTGTGATCAGCTGTGCGCAGCAGTCACTGCATGTGCTAAACACAGCAGCAGCGCCCAGCGGCAGCAGTTCTCAGTAGGCTGCGGTGCTCAGCAGCAGCACCCGCAGGTGCTTCGCACAACAGCAGCACATGGTGCTTCAGCAGCGGCGGCCCGCAGCGTACATAGCACCAATTGAAGACATGCGCAGTCGATTCAGGATGAAGTTTTGTCATGGTGGGGCGCAGTAAATTTGTATTTACGTAATTGGTACATACTTTGTAACTCCAAGTGTATGTACGTGAAGTATACATATGTACAGATTTTAGACAGCATTTATTGATACTTCAGAAGTACATGTTTCATATTCCATAGTTGGGGAGGGGGCAAATCATGGTGTTGCATATATACTTCAATATGTATATACTATATACTTCAAGTAGATATATACTACAGTAGTAAATATCCATCTAGAAATACCATGATCACATACTTCAAAGCATATTGATATATATGTGCCAATATCAAACAATGATTCGAGATTCGTGGAGGCGGGCGAATCATGGTGTTAAACACCTGGTACATACATAATATACCACGAGCCATGGCGGGCCACCGCTAGCGGCACTAGCACTCTCACACACACACATACACACACACAGAAGCGCAAACTTTTTTAACCATGGCTGACACAACCTTTGCTGAGATTAGGGCACTCCTTAGCAACGGCTGTCAGCTGCTGCATGTGGAGCAACCGTCATGAAGACGATAGGTCAGGCACATTTAACATCATACTGGGGCTCAACAAGGATGGCGTCCACTACTACTGCAGGATAATAAGAGTTGGTTATGCGGACTCCGAGGGCGTTTGCGGAATTCAAAGTGTGGACGAAAAAGGGCGACGACCACTACAGCATGAACTGATCCCCTTCTTTTGCCGTGGTTCATCCGGTGCAACTTCACCTCTCGCCCCTGCCCTGTCTATGTGGGGTGGAGGGACTTCTATAAGTTTCGCAGTGTTGCGTTGTCAGACGCTGGATTTTATTGGCTTCACCCACCCGTACCGCACAGAGCAACAGCCCTGGGCTGGATTGAGGCCTCTGTGTGACGGGCGCCAGATTACATTGCACCACAGCTACCACTAGTAGTTGCAGGCCACCGTGCCGTGCACCCCGAGCGTGTACCGGACCTTTGTTAGCCCACACACACACACGCGCGCACCACACACTTTCTTAATACCAGCTCGATGGCAGTGACATATCATGCTCTTAATCATTGTGCCTGGGTGTTGCTTCCATTCTGGTGCACTTCGTAATGTGACACCACAACTGTGAAAAAACATATTGCCATCAGCACGTGCCTGCTTGTTCTGCGTGTAGTTGTGCCAGCGGACCCAGCCAGGGCCTGCATGCTCTAGTGGTGCTGGGCCGCCTACATACCAGCCTGAGGGTGGACACGTTCTGCCGACGTGCACCGCACGCCTTGGCAGCATGGCAGGACGCGGTTGCCGCATTGCTTGCCACAGATAACACACTCACCCACAATGGTGGCTGTCTCGTACTCCCAGTGCAAGCCGTCGCCATGACACACACCATTGCCATCCGCCACCGTCTGTTGAGCACAGCGCATGAGCATGTATGGGACGTGGGAGCGGGGGGGGTGGTTCAATTTTAAAAGGTGGCTGAGAGAAAACTTGTTCGTGTAAATTTGACACTACAGAAAAATCTGTATCAGTAACGGGTGGAAAAATTGTGTAACAGCGGGCGGACTGACAAAGCCCAGGCCGCACGTGGAACCATGAGACGTGCGCTGAGCAGCATCACGCGCCCCGCACACAGGAAAGGAAGCTTGGCAGTGCGCCGGGCTGCACTCGCCCACGCGAAGCACGCTTGCGGACCTCTGAAGACCGTCGTCCCTCGCACAAAATGCTTTCACGATGTAGAAACCGTTTCAGTGGCAAAATATTCCTGGCACATGGTCGGAGCTCGATGGCGCCGAGGGGTTCCTACTCAGCACTTGACGTGTCGATGTCAATGTACTTTGTACGTATGCGACACGCGCGTGGGTGGTGTCGGTCGCTGTGCACGCGGAAGTCCAGTGTTTGGGTGGCTTGGCCACGACATACCTGATTGAGAAAATTGCCAAGCTTAAGCAGAGCAATGCCATCGGCAGAACAGCAGGCTACAGCCTCAACAAGATTTAGCTGGGTATGGAGCTGTTTACCTAGTAGAGATGCCGCCGCTGTCGCCTATGCAGGCGCGATAATTTGCAGCAAGTCATATGCGGACCAGAAACACCCCCAAGCTGGGTGATAACCTGCGTACGCGCTCCCAAGGTGCGCGCGCGGGTCGTACTGCGCACGACACACACACACACACACGGCTTAGCGCACACGGGGGCAAGTGTGCCTCTATGACATATCTGTCGCCCTTTGTTTGATGTTAGAACTAGTGAAAAAGATGTTTACTTGGCACATGGAACCGTGTGACATACGATGGGCAACCCTGAGCATGAGGTGTCAACAAATAATGTAGCGATAACACCCGGTGGGCCCATAGCACCAGAATGGTTGCTGCTATTGTGTGTAGGCAGGCCATGACACCCAGACGTCACGGCGCACGAGCGTTGCAGTTCGAGCCCACAACAACAACAACAAAGTATATTGTGCAAGTACTACCCCTCCTGAGTGCACTGTATGCTCCATGACGGTATCGGGTGCAAGTATCAGCCATGCACACGTCTGCATGCCACTGGCCACACTGCATTTGCTGGTGCAGGCTTGCTGAAATACACTTTCAAGTATATACAAACGCCATGCGCATTCGCCTCGCTACTGCTGCTGCTACCGCTGCTGCTCCTGCTGCTGGTCCTGCTGCTTGCTGCCACACGTGCCATTCCAGAGTGGTCGAGAGAGTCTCATGTCAACCTGAGCTACAAAGATGTAGGTACTGAATTGTATGGATGCTGACAAGCATTCAATCGCAGTCCACCTCAGCCATTAGATGGAGAGGAACAGAACTGAATAACATGTGTAGTCACTCATTGACGCACACACTGCTGCGATTGAGAACATGGAGACAGCAGCAGCAACTCAGAAACAGTCAGGACGCCCTGGTTGGAAGGTGTACATGCATGCCATATGACTGACGGCTGCACTGCAGAGGTATGTACGGCTTCGCTCAGCACATATCTCGTTCGAATCACTTTTGACACCGGGCTGTACAAAGTGTGGGTGCGCACTGTGCAATTTAAGACTGCGGCGTTGCTTGGCGGCACGACACACTTTTCCAGTTGATGCAGCAAGTGCAGACAACTGGCAGCGATAAGCTTTTTAGAGGGCTCATCATCGGTGCACCGTGCCGAGCAACCTGAAGCAGTTGCACTTGTACAAGCTTGTATTGGAGCGCTGGTAAGGTGCCGACGCACAACGGGCAACGCCAAGTGTTGCCCTTGGGGCAGAACCTGGCCAGGCATCAGTGGCGCAGCGCCGCCTGCTATGCAGCAACAGCAGCATAATTTGGCGCTGGCCAGAGCAGCTTTGCTGGGGCTTCGCTCGTGCATATATGAAAACTCATCTAGGAGCGATAAACTCTAGGTCTCCCCACCGGTAGGGGCCGTCACCCTGGGCGGACCCGTGCAAAGGGGGTGGACAAAGCAAAGACTTGCGCCTAACCAGGGCAGTCAAGTCTCGCACCTACCGAGGCGCGGATTCCATCATAGAGATGTGGTGCGTTCAAGTGGGGGGCTGCAGGCACCGTGGCTGAAGCAGACTTACTGGTATCAGAGTGGTGGCAGGTTGGTGACGCTAGCGCCAGGTAGTGGTCCCCACCGGGGCAGAAGCATACATATGATTGCGAGTGCTTGGCAATAACAAGAAGCCTCACCTGTGTGGGGCAGGATGAACGCACTACAGCAGCCAGCTGTGTGTGTGCCCCAAGCTTGTGTCACCCGCCGGGCCAACTTCCTGCTGGCAACGCCGCTCCCGCGTAGACTGGGATGGTGGGTGCCAGCCCTGCTTTGAAATGGGAGGGTGCACGAATGTGCAAAAGTGGGATGTGGATGTGTAACTGTGTCTGCAAGTGCTGCGTGCGGTTTGTGCACCACACCACGCTCGCTTTGCATACACGAGCAGCACCATCTCGTGACAAAACCTCTGCTCTATCATCCTCCTGCCCACCTCCCCTGCCGCTGCTGCCGGTCTGGCTGCCGCTCCTGCTTTGTGCTGCTGCTGCTGCTGCTGGCTGCCACTCCGCTGCTGGCTGCCGCTGCTCCGCTGCTGGCTGCCCCTGCTGAGCCTGCACCGCTGCAGGTCCCCCCCCTGCTGCACTCGCCGCACTGGCATGTGCTGCTGCAGCCTGCCATCCCCTCCTTTTCGGGTGCTGATGCGGGCCTGCCAACACGCACGTCGGGGGGGGGTCAGGGTGGCTGTGCCTCTTTTGAATGTGTTTGTGATCTTTCCTGGTCTATTTTTTAGCCCAAGCTCTCGCTCCAATTCGTGAAACGGTTTTTCGAGACGAACGTGGCAAACTGAAGAGGCGCCACAGCAGCAGCTTTGCTGAGGCCCCCGCGCCCCCCCCGGATGCGCCTCGTATTGCAGCAGCAACGCGTCACTTGAGCCCGCCCCAGGTGGCAAGCCCCTCGAGGGCCGGGTGGTGAAGATGAGTACGCGGGCGCTATCCACCCTGCGGCCGAGTTCGATCACCCCCTCCCACGCTGTGTCTGGCAAAGGCGCCACTCTAGCGCCACCCCGTGGTAACAGCATAGCGGTGAAGCCGGAGAGTGCGGAGGTGGAGCAGCTATGGCGCCGAATCAAGACAACAGTGAGGAGGCAGGCGCCTAAGGAACCCGGAGGGTAAGGGCACGATGGCAGCACCAGCAGCAGTAGACCAGCCTCAGCAAATGTCAGCCGCAGCAACAGCAACTTTTGGCGGCTGAACCAGCAGCAAAGATAATCAGGGTGCGGCTGCCTGAGCGAAGTTCCGTTGTCTTTGCGCGGTGTGCAGGTTTCTGCAAGTGGAACAGTATGTGCTGGAGTTGTTCGGCAAGTACTCCCAATCAGGGGGGCTGCTGCGGCAAGGCTTTGGTGAGGTAAGAGTTGCCAGCAATTTCTGCGATACCCTGCTTCACCTCATATACCACAGCACCTACAATGTTAGCACAATCGTTTGACCATATGGCATCTGTTGGTGCGCACCAGGTTGTCAGCACGTTCTGCAAAGTCACACACCCTTCGTGTCAAACGTGGGCAGCATCCAGCGATGCATTCGTTTGATTTAGCTTGTTAGCAATTAGGCAAAGTGGGGATGCTGATTTTGTGTATGCAGGTTGTACGTGAGATCCTGGGGGAGGAGGTGGCTGCTGCTCAGCTGGATGGAGTGTTTGCGTTGCTGGACGCTAAAACTTCGAGTCAGGTAAGCAACCGGCGCAACAGCAGCTGCCACTGGCAGCTGCAGCAGATGAGCGCACCTGTAGCTCAGATAGACCTCATAGCGACTTCGTTGACCGCACTTGCACCAACTGGGGCCACCTGTGAATGCTGACACGAGAAGTGGTAGTGCTCGAGCTTCTTGAACCCTTTAGCAAGGTGAATGGGAGCGATGGTGTGTCGTGTCACGCCTTGCGTGTGTGCAGTTAGTATAAAAGTAACCATTTGCAGTGGTGCTGCATCTAAACCGTTGGTGCTCCGACAGCAGGGCGAATAGGCGTTAGGTAACCAGAAGCAGTGACATGGTGATGCAGATGTGGTCGCGGTATGACGCAGCAGGCCTTGTCATAAAATACACAGTCACCACAGTGGTTGAGTGCTTTTTGCGAGCTGGCTTATACTTCGAAGTAGCGTCATCATACAACACACAGTCACCACAGTGGTTGATTGCTTTTTGCGAGCTGGCTTATAGCATGCTATCATCATTTCCTTTGTGTTTGGAGTAGCTGGCTTTGCTTACGTGACAAGGTAGACATTGAGCGGACGCTTACCTTGTCAAAAAAAGAAACACCTGGCATGTTTGCAATGGTGGTGGCATTAGGCGGCAAAAACAATTCCCTGCCGCCTGCCTTCGCATATCCCTCTATTGGTGGCAACACTGAGCCTCAACGTGGTCCATGCCCATGCCAGGCAGAAGAAAAAAAAAATTGTGGGTCACTGATCACTATGTACGCATGGGATTTCCATGTACAAATGCATGATATGAAATATCGATTACTGAGTACGTGCATCAATATGACTTTTGCATGGCACAGAGTGCCTGCCAGCAATCACTGCAACGAATGAGCTGTGGAGTTGCGGCACCAGATGGTGACTCACTCACTGAGTCACTGTATGTCAATTGTGTTGCACACCCAGTGTTGCTGCAGGATGGCGAAACGTGCGCTGGCACCATACAGCTGCAGTTCATGAAGCAATGCTTGCCAAGCGGGGCTCGTCAGCAAAGGTGTTATTGTGCAACCCGCTTCTTAGCACTTCCCTGGATTCTGGTGCTGACAAGTGTGCTGCACCTGTGTCGAGCATGGTGCGCGGTGTGTGGTGTGTGGTGTCCAGGGTTTCATCACAGATGATGAGTTTGTGGAGGGTATGGTGCTGGAGGAGGAGGAGATCAGAAAAGCCCTGAAAAGGCTACGCGACAGCATCAACAAAAAGTTTGGCAAGAGGTTAGTTGTGCATGTGCCTTTGCACAAACATGAAAGGCCATGTGCGGATGCAGCATATGCTGATGCCACTGTCCACAGGTAGCCATCAGGTACTCCCCGCACCCACACAAACACAATTTGGCTGCACCTGCTGACCCGCGCCCAGTGCCTTGTTGCAAACAAACCGTGTCGAGGCAGGGAGAGCCTCATGCGGGAGCTGTATGACCACCTCTCAGCACAAAATAGGGGTGAAGCTGTGTGCGCCGCGGAGCTGTGTGACATGCTGTCTGAGTGGGTGGGGCTGGACATGTCTGAGGGGGAGGTGCAGTGCAGCATGGAGATGGTGGACATGGACCAGGATGGTGCGGTGTCTCTGGATGACTTTCTGGTGAGTGCACATAGGGGTGTGCTGACAGTCCAATGGGTACAGCAGTGTTGCCCCTGGTGATGGATTTGCACCCTGAACACAAGCAGGAAAGCAACTGGGTTAGTTATGGCAGCAGAGCTGTTTTATCACAAACCGTGCACTCCCACAACTGGAGGGTTACATCGTGACGACAGCACTTTCTACCGTTCGAAAGCTCACTACTCAAGCCAAAGATGCACAAGTGTTTTGAGGGCGGTGCGCGTGCATGTCACAGGATGATGCCCTTTGCAGCACATGACCAACTCTGTGGGGAATGTTGCTGTCAATGACTGTTGAATTATATTTTGATTTTTTCGAGTGAAATAACAATTGAAGTATTTAGCCATTTCCTAACCAGCATAATGTGCTGGCTGGCCCATCGGCCCTTTCATTGCCCACACCGGTTTGTTGCTGGCGCTGGTACTGATGTGTTGTGCAGAGTTTTATGGGGCCACAGGGAGAAGAGATTGTGTCTGGCGACGGTGTGATGTCTCGCCTATCATCAGCCATTGTCGACATCAAGGTAAGCTAATTGACTGCCGACGCATGTTTCTTGGAGGAACCTCCAAGCTCGGTTTGAGTATCACACAGTGATTCTGCCATGGAAGCAGGCGCTCGCACTGCTGCACGTGTGTGCAGCTAACTGTGTTATTTGTGGCACACTTAAATGGACCATGGACGGCAACCTGGATGCGCAGGTGTCCACAACCAAGGCCGAGGAAGCGGAACTTGACCAGCAGGGATACAAGCCACTGAACGCCAATCTAAATGAGGGCACATTTGGCAAGCCCATCTACCTGTGGTGAGGGGAGGCTGCTCATAGTCCTGTTGTGAACCAATCCATGCACGAAATGGAATGCACCATGCCCTTGTCGACTTGTTGACTTATCCGCATGCCATGCTTGCTAGTGCACACACCTGAGTACTCCGTACTACCTGGTAATGGCTCATTCTGTGATTGCAGGTTCCGCAGACTCAAGCATGGAGGTGCAGGGGCCCGGCTGAAGCCGTTGGTGGACATCGTGGTACACCCCAAACAGGTCAACTCTGCCCTAGTTGTGGACGGGTATCAGTGCATACCCACCAGCCTGAACACGGTGAGTGTTGCCCACTGGTGCATGATGTGTCTATGGCTGCCGCGCGGCAACTGGTGCTGAGCTGTACATGCCTGCATACGACAGTCTGCGGATGGCAAGGTGCACTCGTCATTACAATGGTCCAAGCCTGGGAGCTGAAATGAAACGTACATTGCCACTTTGTTTCCAGGGGAATACACTGGCTGCTGACAACTACCTGTGGATAAGACGAGCTGCCAATGAAGAGGCAAGTACACCTGTTATTAACGGGTCGTGATGTCATGACAGGCCACAGGTGCAATGGTGGTGTATGTTGTGCATTTATGGTGCCTTACGACGAGATGGAAGTGCATTGTGTATTTGCTGGCATGCAGGAGGAGGCAAGGGATGCCATCATTGACATTTCAGTCACCACAGGCAAGGCAAAGGACCGCACAAGTGAAATACACAACCCGCCGGTGAGTACACGCGTGCCCTTGCACAGCGTGCTGATGACGGATCCTGGCATGTGTTGTGCCACCAGGCTCTGTCAAACTCTGCCTTTTAACATGTGATGCTTGTGCGGCCGTGGTGCCACGCAGTCTGTGGGATTCTGCAGAGTGCATGGCAACCTCAACAAGCGCACCATGGGCAAAGACATCTTCCTGTGGTATCGTCCCATCAAGGGCCGCCAGGTGCGCACAAGTGGCGTGACACCATTGTGCTGCGTGACACGTGTGGCACTGTTTAGCAAAGGCTCCTGCACGACCACTTGCTTGTAGGTGAGCTAACTACTACCATGCCCCCGTGCCTGCACTGGTACAGATGTCTGCCATGCCGGGAGGCACGTCATTTCGAATGGCTTCGACACTCACTGAGGACAAGCGGCGAACAGAGGTCAGTGACACACGCCCAGAGCACTTGCCGGCTCTCATGCAGCTGCTGCCAGGACCACCAGCAGCTGATATCAGATGGGCATCCAGCAGCTGATATCAGATGGGCATGTGCGCTGCTCTGCCATGATGTCTGCTCTCTGGCAGATGGGAAAGAACATCCGCCGACACATCAGGCAGTACGTGGCACCCTCACAGGTGTCAGCACACCTTGCTGGGCCCATCGATTTCGCGGTAAGTACGTTACAACTTGCAGCACAGCGTCAGCAGGTGTTCTGCTACAGGCGCATTGTCTCATATGGTGTGAAGCACTTATAATACAAGGATGCGCTATAGCGCAAACTCATGTGCTGGCGCTTTGTGCGATTGGAAAAAGGGTATTGAGGATGTGTGTCTGCTAACCTGCAACGGCTTTTTTTTGCAGGCTATCTTCAACAAGTATGATGCAAGGCAAAGGGGCAAGCTCACCAAGGCACAGATGCAAAAACTGCTGCGGGAGGTGAGCACTAGCCTTCTGGCTCCCTGGCACATGCGACAGTAGGGCTGTCCAAGATGCACTGTCGCTCGTTGAGCACTGGTTTGTACTGTCATGGTTCATATGCTTAGTTGGCATGTCCTGCATTGGTGTTTCCTGTGGACACCGCTGCGTGCCTTGCTACACAGGTGGGTCTCAATGTGGAGGCAAAAGATCTGTCGCTGCTGGTGGGGCGCATTGACACCACCACCACAAGCTCAGAAACGTCACGCGAAGAGTTCTTGCACTTCATGGCCCTCACTGATGATGAACTGGATGATGTGTGCGATGCACTCAGGTGGGTGAAGGATGCCTGCCTGCATTGCTCATAGCCCGAGTTGCCATGTTTCCACATGTGCCATCAAAGGTTCAATGACCACCAGGAACACTGCCTGCTTGGCCGTAATGTACTTCGAAGTACATGTGCTGGCACTGTCAACATTTTATCCGCATATCTTTATGTCCGCTCTCAGGCGCAAGTTTGGGATGGGATGCTATGGCAAGATCACCACCCGGCCGCACAAAGAACAGGCAAGAGCTCCAAGCATATCACGTGTCTCTCCCTTGGTCTTCCCAGTGCGCAGCTGAGTGATGGTTTGCTCACATGCAGACGTGTGGGGGTGTGATTTCTGTGTCGAGTGCAGGTGAAAGCGCTCAGGCGCCGCTTTGAACAGCTGGACGTGGATGCAGATGGTGTGCTGTCACGCCAGGACATGTGCCGCATGCTGGAGAATGTGTCCATCTACGTCACCGCAGACGAGCTGGACAACATCATTCGCAGGTGACCTGTTGGCTTGGCTTTTTTTGTGTGATGGCATGCACCTGTTGGCTGCAGTGCAGCAGTGCAATGATTACTGGCATGAAGGCATTCTTGGGTGTGTGCAGTGGCAGCAGTGAGCAAATTGCTGTTGGCAGCAAGTGCTTGCGCGCCTTGTCCGGTGATGTCTCACATGTTTTGCACCATGACATTGACATGCTGCAGAGTCGACGCGGAGGCATGCTTACTGATGTTGCACCTGCACATGTTTTTACTGCTTGAGGTGAAGCCGGTTTGACCTGGATGGTGATGGCCGTGTGGACCTACTTAACTTCCTCAAGTTTTTCTTGGCCAAAGACAACAAGGAGCGCCGCATGGCTGCCCGCGTGACACATGCCCTGGAGGCCCTGCGCAATGCGGCGTTGACAACGCAGAAAGAGAAGCTCAAGCAGGCAAACACTGACAAGATTGACAGGCAGGTCCCTTGGCATGAACACTGCCGCATTGGCACATGCCGCCACTTGTGCAGGTCACGCATCCAATGTGCCTGCAGGTGCACCAACCCTGTCACTCTGCACGCTAATTATTGTTGTGGATGCGTTGGCCAGTTGACAGCTGGCCTGCTGGTACTTCTAAGTATACTGTAGGTAGAAACTCAGATTGCGGTACAGACCCCTAGTTGTACACCGCGACTAGGAACTCAACTTGTGACACTCTTGTGCATGCACTCCTTATTTCTGTTGCTTGTGCCAATGTATCACATGTTGTATACGGCAAACAGCTTGTGCTCAACTGGTGTGCTCTTGCTTGCAACTGGCTTGTTCTTCCATGCTTTTCCTGCACGAACAGTGCCACGGCTTGGAACGACCTGGTGCGACGGCATACCACTGTCACCAAGAAGCCCTTTCCTGGGTTGCTGGGCATTGCCGATGTTGGGATGGCACTGGAGAAGTGCAACGCAAGGTATTTGCAACCTTTGTCGGGGGCACTATGTCTGGCAACTGTGTCGAGCGACACGCTGCTGGCATTGTTCGCCCCATGTGCCAGTGTTTGCAGCGTCCCTTGTTCATGATTTACTGCTGCTACAGCAGTAATGGTTTCCATATGAAAACCGGGCGGTGGTGCCAGCATAGTACAAGGCAGACCAGGCAAACCAGTGCTCCCATGTATTGCTGCTGCCGCAGGCTGTCTCTTGCTGAGCTGCACCAGGCTGTGCTGCGCATGGCCCCACTGGGCAAGGGACGCATCTCTCCAGAGGACTTTCACCGCTTCCTATGCACCGAACCACGCACCACAGGGCAGCTGCTCAAGGTCGGTCACCTGCAGCAGGCTCGCTACCACCTGCCCTGATGTGCACATATCAATGCTTTTGTCAGCACTGCTCCTACTGTGGCATGACCTTGGCGCGCCGTGTAGGTGCACATGACCCAAGGTGTCAACTTGTGTGACATGAGGTGTCAACGTGTCCTGCGCCTCTATCACAGATCATTGACAAGGACGTGCTGCCTCAGCTGGTGGAGTCCTACAGGCGCCTGCGGCACAAGCAGTACAGGAAGACATTCCATGCTGCAGAGGTGGGTTATCAATCTCACAGCATTGATCCAGGCGTGCAACACTTTGCATGCTTTTTTTATCTGCTTCTTACAGAGGTGCAGCACATATGCCACAAATGGGTGTGCATGCTCACCCGCATTCACAGGTTTCACTGAGACTGTGCATTCTTCTCGCCCTGTCTGCCATGCACATGGCACATTGCAGGATGACATATTTGGCGCGTTGACGCGGTCAACAAGCAGTCCCAAGGTGTTTTTTAGTGCTGGAGGCCCGCAAGCTACGGCACGCACACTGTTCCCCGCAAGCCCTGTGCGCGCACTGCAGCCAAGCCCATCGGCAACGTCCTTCAAAGGTACAGAAAATCCCATGTGTGCTGCTTGACACCATCACCAGCTTGCAGGGCACCATTGGTGTAACGACAGGGGTGTCGTTGTTGCTGTGATTGCGCCGCTTGCCACCTCAAGTCACCGCATGCAACAGCTGGAGTGTGCCACCACCTGCATCAAAAGAGGACGTTGACTTGCACCAGATGCCGGTAAGCACTGTGTTGTGTGTTAGCTCAGCATGTGGCCATGACCCCTGCGCTTACATGCCTGCCCCTCCCACACACATGCACTTGCAATGGACCGCACAGCATGGATGGGCGGCCAGACGGCAGCAGCATAAGCGGCATACACAGCAGTGCTGTTTTTGTGATTGTTTACTACAAATGGTCAGTTCTTTCTCACAGGTGTGAAATGGTGCGGTTGTGCTCCACGCAGGCACAATGAGAGCCACCTCCCGCAGGAGCGTGGGCATGGGCAGCCCTGGTGCCACGGCCCGCATGGCTCCGATGCCTAGCCCGGTCCATCAGGCACGCACCACCGTCAGGCTGGGCAGGTCTGGTGGCATAGGGACGGTCATGGAAGAGGACGAGGAGCTGGAAGAAGAAGAGCAGGCGCTCAGGTGCAACTGTGTGCCTCCTGCACTGTCTCTTTCATTCTGCAACGCCGACAATGTGCTGCAGCCTCACTGTGCCTTCGAGCACCTCATTGAACTGCTACTAAAGGAAGCACCAGCCACTCATGCACCACTATCACTTGCTGTCCGCCACATCATGGGCTTCGCATGTGGCAAGGCTCAGGCTGCTGCGCAGTGTTTTGTGCAGCAATGTATTGCTTGGTGCCTTATGCTCTTGCGTTCCACCTGTTGTGCAACATGTGGCAGGGATGCATTCGTGCAACTGCTGGAGGCAGCAGAGCAGGCGGTCATGCCAGACGACAACGACATGACCAGCATTGAGCTCATCAGGGATGGCCTGGCCACATACAGCAGCACAGACAAGACCCTGCTGTCTGACGCGGAGTGGGCGCAGCTGGTCCAGTTTGTGGGCGCAGATGTGCCAGAGCGCTTCCAGGTGGACTGCAAGCGCCTCTTTGAGGGAGTGTGTCTGGCTCTGCTCAGTGAGGAGGATGTGCCTGCTGAGGCGGTGCTAGAAGAGGTGGCGCAGGCAAACATGGAGGCCTTGGATCTGGTGTGTGAGGACCTGGTGAAGATGATTGATGAGGAGGCCAGACAGGACGACGGTGAGAAGGGACAGGTGTAGGGTACATTTTGGCATGTGTGCCTGCACAAAGTGCGGAACTGTTGGCCTGTTGAGTGGCGTATGTGGGAGTTGGGCGCTCTGTGGCATGTATGACGCACAGTTTGCAAAAAAGCGCTCTGCCCAATCAAACTTGTTCACTTTTGCGGGGATCAGCCGCTGCTCTGTGCACATGCGCATGCCTCTGACACACACTCATATGCCGCCACTTGTTGCCAATGCTGCTACTGCTGCCATGGCGCCCCGGCTTGCATGCCAGGTTCTATGGACTATTCTAAACCGTTCCGCCTGTTTGACGAGGACGGCAGTGGCACAGTTCCCATAGACGAGTTCAGGCGCATGCTGTACCGCCTAAATGTGGACTCACTGCTCAGGGAGAACCAGGTTATCGAGCTCATGAACCGCTTTGACATCGATCGCACAGGTGACAGCCGTATGACAAGTCTGTGCTCGCTTGCTGCTAAATTCGTTTGCTGTCTGCGGTGCCACATGCCAATGTTGCTGCGACACTTGTAAGCTCTGGGGCGTTTTTGTGCAGCCTGCAAGTGGCCATGTGTAGGTGTCACGGTGGCAGCACGTTCAGCACTGGTCACTACATCACTGCAGTTGTCATGGCTGTGTGAACTGCAGCCTGCTGCGACCACTTGGATGTGCCACGGTGGCTAAACCAACCATCAATAGTTGCACCTGAGTCTGACACTGCTGCGGTGGCGGCTGTGTGCACGCAGGGTACATCACGCTCAACGAGTTCGAGGCATTTGCTCAGCGCAAAACGTGGGGTGAGCAGCCTGTGGGGTGCGAGGGTGGCCTAGATCTGTCGCCGGCGCCGCAAAGCGGCAGCACCAGGTTGCTGGGCAAGGATGCATCTGCAGGGAAACAGGCCAACGGCCGCACGTTACTTGTTGGTGGTGATGAAAATGGCAAATACAAGGTATGGCATGTTTCCTGTCTGTCGCTGAGACCAATTGCTTGCGGTATCCATATATGAACGTAGTGGGCTATATCTACATTGCAAGTACACATGTACGGTATGCTTTGTGTACCATAATGGTCTAGACATATCACGCGCCATGGTCTGCAGCAGCAGTTGCCGGTCCACAAGCACCGCATGTGCACATGTGCCTGTGCCTGTGCCATATGCCTGGACACGTGTGCCTGGCTGCTCAACACATGCATGTCAATCCTGCGGCGATATCTGTCGCGACAGGCGCCTTCATGCTAGCCTCCTTGCATCGTGCTACTGCAGATCACGGGCTCGGAGGCTGGAGACGCATTGGCCATGGCAATTGCGAGTGCACTACGAGCGTCGCACACGGGCAAGGTATGTGGAATAGGCGTGGTGCACAGCAGCTGCATATCTTGGTGCAGGTGCAACTGCCCTGTGTGCACACGCCTACAGCAGCCTGTTACATGCTTTTGTGTGCCCGAGTGTCGCACAGGGCGGCAAGAGTGATGCGGAAATGGACCTTGTGGGAGGTTTTTCAGCTGTCGACCAGAACAACACTGGACGCCTCAGCCCCGCAAAGGTCAGTGCAGCAACCCATCCCATGCAGTTCTATATACATTGTCTGAAACACGCATGCTGAGGTGTTCAGCATGGCTAAGACATTGTAAAACAATGAATGTTGCTGTAGGCACCACCATGCAGCGGCTATGGCAACGCAGTCACACACTTTGCAATGACCATACTGCACTGTTGGTGGAATGTGTGTGTATCGCTACAGGTCATGGCTGCGCTGAAGCGCGTGGGCATCACGCTGGACATGCCAAAAAGCACTGTGGAGCGGGCACTCTCTGTTGAGGCATTCCAGGCAAGGCACTGAAATGACATGTGCACTCATTCACCCTTGGTTAGCACTTTGAGTGGCTGCGCCTGTTGGCAGTGCGTGTAATGTACGAATGACTGCACAGAGTGACAAGGCCTATCTGCCCCGCAGGCGAAAGTGCAAGCAGGTGGCAGCAATGTTGATTACAAGCTTCTGGTGGCAGCGGTGATGCGGGCTTGGACGGCACAACTTGCACCTGGGAAGAACAAGCACAAGGACTCGGATGGATTTACCACTGGAAGCCACCATCTAGACCGGAAGCTGGTGGCACTGCAGGCAAGTGATCAGCGATCACCTTACCAAGGCTGCACGTGCATTCTGCATTCAGAGTGAAGTGGTCGGTATAATACTGCCTGCACTCAAAGGCTCTGGTGTTTGTTGCATTGAGCATGCTGCTCGTCCCGATCATTCGTTGCCATGTTGTGCAAAATCTCTGTTTTTGTCCCCGCCGCATTTCCCAGGCCACTGCAACGTGTGTTGTGTACTCATCACATCACCTCCTATGCTGCCTGCCTGCACCCTGCGCAGAAGGAGTTCCGTGCCGTTGCTGAGGAGAAATCTGTGCATCCCATGAATGGGAACGCACGCTCTTCGCACCGCATGCACAAGGTGGGCTCAGAGCATGTCCCAGCACCAAGCATGGTGTGGCAGCCAACGTGCGTCGCCGTCAATTTTGGCAAGTAGTGTACGTCGAAGCATACCTCGAAGTATAATAACGTGCCTGGATTGTACAATTTGCATGCCTTTTGCTGCTACTCAGGTGTTCGACCAGATGGACACGGATGGCAATGGGCACCTGTCCGCGTCGGAGTTTCGGAAAGGGCTGCGGCAGCTGGGCATTGGCGCATACCTGGATGACAAGGACATGCGCAGGTAAAGTTTGCTCTTGTGGCCATGGCACACCATTCTGCATCTAGCAGTCGATTGCCCTTGTGATGGGCAGCGACCGTTTGTAGCCAAAGTTACTTTGTGCACGCCTGCAAACATTGGCCACCTCTTTCAGACCGCATCCTCATGCAGGCAAAGGTCTTGGTGTGTGTCGATGCAACAAGTAGTTGCAGATATGTCCTCAACAATGGAACACTGGGCACGCACAGCATTTGTATGCACTCGTCTGAGCTTGTACCGGCGTCTTTCAATGCTAATTTGTTTGACCTCTGCCGTGTTCTCGTTCTGCTACCAGGATATTTAACTCCTTTGACCAGGATTCCAACGGCTCTGTGGAGTACGATGAGTTCTGCGACTTCATACTGCATGCCACCTTTGCATCAGGCGATGGCTCAGATGATGATTCCGACGCATCCGATACCACCAGGTGCGCCAACTCATGTACACATTCCTGTACTACGCTCGCTGTTGAGGGTGTGGCCTAGGCATACGGCCATACCAACGCAGAACCATCCAGCCGTGTTGGTTCGGCAACTGCGGCACCGAATGCTGCATGTATCTTGCAGTGCACATCACCCGAAGCAATGCTCTGCTCCATCATGTCTGCCACTGGCGTTTTGTGTGCGCAGCTCCACAGGCTTTGAGTCTGACGACCTGTTTTCTGACGAGAAGGCCAGCCATGTGACTGCACTGTACGCCAAGGCTGCCAAGGTGCGTGCTGCATCTATGTCTGGTACCAGCACAGTGGCTGAATGCCAACTTTCATGCCACTTTTCTAACTAGGGTGCAGAGTCCACCACATCTTGTTTCATACGGACATGTTGTTTGCTCACCTGGCACTGCTCACGCAATGGTGCATTGCCATGTCTGTGCTGTTTCCAGCTTATGTGGGCTTTTGCTCCCAACGAGGCCAAGCAGAAGCGTGTGTGGGACTTCATGCGCAGCAAGGAGCACACTGGCGCCGCTGCAGGCCAGGTAATAAACGGCTTGTTGATTGACTTGCGACACACGCTTATTTCTGCCGGAGCACTGCCACCCTGAGCACACTTTCAAGCAGTGAGCAAATGGTGAACTGGGGCATCCACATTGAGAATGCAACATAACAATCAATCCATGACACCTGCCACCTGGAGCACTATTCAGAATGATGCATTCAAGGTACCATGGTGTGTACAGTGGCTCAACCAGCACCATTCAACCACCAAGGCATTGGTTTCTTATGGGCAGTCTTCTCTGCATGCACTGCAGGTGTCAGAGAAACGCTTCCGAGACTTCCTGCGGCGCTCAGGCGTGTCATCAGCCTCGTTGTCCGCCACAAGCAAGACTGACATTCTCACTGCGAGGGAGGTGTCTGACCTGGTGGGACTGCTGGACCCCAAGTGCAAGGGCAGCATCAACTACACCAGGTTCCTCAAGAAGGCAAGCGACAGAGCACAGGGGAAACCAGGGGAAGTTTCGCTGTTGGAAGGCTCTACCAGCACCGTTTGGCACACCGTCTTGGCAGGTGTGTGGCTGATACCCCTTGGTTTTTGTTCTCATTTGTGCAGGTGTTTGAGGACCTCAAGCCCAAAGAGAGCAAGCCACCTGAGAAGGAGAAGCCCAAAGATGCAGATAAGGGCGCTGGCGTCACACCCATACTGCAGCAGGTGCAGGAGGCCATCTTGCAGGTGAGCAATCCTATACTTCGAAGTACTTCATTCTTATTGTAAATTGCAACTCTCTCTGTCCCTCTTACATGCACAGCTGCGATGAAGTGACAGCTTGGCTGCATGCGCACAAGAATGTTGTACAGCTGCTAAGGTGCCATGACACTCCCCTTCGCTTTGCGTGCCTGTGTCCTGTGTGTGCCATCGCAGTCCAATGCACGGGGGAGGCCTTATCACGGGCTGTTCTGGCTATCTGACGAAACCCGCTCTGGGTTGGTACAGCTGGATGGGTTCAAGCACACACTGCGCATGCTGGGGTGCCGCTTGCAAGACCAGGATATTCTCAAGGTGCGCAGCAGCATGCAGTACATGATGTACATGTCGCCTGATCACGCCGATATGCGGCCAGTCCCATGTTTTCGTAGTATTTGAGGTTGATTGTGGAGGAAATGTTGCGCATGTGTATGCAGCTTCCAGTGCTTGTAAGTCGCTGCACTGGAGGCACAGCATGGTGCTTGCAGGTGGCTCGCACTGATGTGGTCACTTGCATGCCAAAAACTGCTGCTGCCAACTTCGCTGCTGGCAGGTTGTGAAGGCCCTTCCTGAGCGCAGCGATGGAATGGTTGACTACGAGGAGCTGTACCGCCTTCTGCTCAGGACGCCGCCTCCCATGGCAAGTACTCCAACGTGTGCTGCACACACTTCAACAGCAACATGTCGGCACTTCAACAGCAACATGTCGGCTGCATGCGGCCTTGCGTTGCCATTTTTGACGCATCAAACAATTGCTGCCAACCCATTTAACCATCCATGTGCCTCCCCTGTCCCAACAATTTGATGTGTCTGCCGTGTGCCTTTGTGGCACTGCTCAGCACCTGCTGCCCAGGCCACACCTTACCCAATTTGCTGGTGGCAACATCCTGACGTGGCCCCCGCCAGTGACAGTGCCTGACGGCAGTGTGCTCGGCGGCGTGGACATGTTTGGTGGCGGTGGCGGTGCTGGCCATGCGGGAGGCGTTGTCATGATGGACGTGGCTTCCAGGTCAGCCTAGCTGCGCGCAGGTGGCTGGTATGCTGCATGCTGCTGCTCGAGCGGCATCGGGGCTTGCAGCTTGTGCGCGGTGTGGGTATGTACAGGCACAGCATCACAGCATGCTGACATGATGTCTGTGTTCTATGCACAGATTTCGGGTGCCCGGTTGCAAGCGCACTTAATCAGATCCAGTCGTATGCGCCATCATCTTGGCACATGTCATGTACTGGTAGGGTATCGTACCGTACCCTCACATATCGTGTGTCTGTGGCCGTGTGGTGTCTCCTGCTAATACAGGGTGCGCCAGCGCGTTCTGGAAAAGACACAGCAGTGGGGGCCACAGTTCAGCCTTGCACGCCAGTTCGAGTTCCATGACCCACACGGCAAGGGTCTGGTTTCGACAGGTAACACTTGCAGGCACCAGCTGTGATTGATGGCATTGCTGAGAAAAAGGGCGTTGGCATGCACTATGCTAGTGCATGTGCTGCACACTGCAGTTGCACAAGATGAACTGTGAAGACAGGCACTCGACAGCACCGTGGCAATTTGTGGGTATCAGGGATGGGTGCTTGTTGCGGTCGTGCTGCACCAGCTGGGCCCACCACACATGCCCTCATGGTGTGTGCTCATGGTGTGTTCTCATGGTGTGGTGCACAGAGGACTTTGCCAGCGTGCTGGAGCAGCTGGGCGTGGGCCTGACCAGGCAGGAGCTGTACCGCTTGGAGCAGCTGTTTGACCGCTACGGTGACCACGCCATGGACTACATGGAGTTCTGCAGCAGGGTGCTGTGTGACACTGCTGACACACAGGCGGTGGCACGCAAACTCTGTTTGAGGTTTTCTGACCTGCGGTGAGTACAAAAGTCACGTTTTTTCTCCATTGCGAAGTCACAGCAGCTTTGGCTGGTTGTGTGCAGGTGCCACTCAAGACATTGCTAGCACCATGTGACATGGCGGGTAATGTGCGCAAGCCTGTTGTGCTTGGTGCTGCGTTGTTGCAGGCGAAAAGGCGTGGACATTAGGGCGGCCTTTGAGATGTTTGACCTGAGCAGGACTGGCTTTGTGTCAAGGGCAAGCTTCAGGGAGGCTATGAAGCGGCTGCAAGTGAGTGGCATTGTGCTCGCTCCTGCTGCGGCACATGATTGATGTCTGCTTACACACCCTGTCACCGCCCTGTCATTGCTCCATCTGTACCCAAGCACTTGCTTGGTTGGTACTAGCAGAGTTCTTCAGTATGTCACTGTTGTGAAGCGTCATAGTTGGTGCCTGTCATGTCATGTCCACCAAGACCACATGCGCTCATGCATCACATGACTTCAAATGCAGGTGCCTGTCACGGAGCACCAGCTGCAGGCTCTGCAGTCCTCCTTCTGCCAGCTGGGGCAAGCCGACAGCATCAGCTACGAGGACCTGCTTTCCTTTGCTGCCAATACGGCCCTGTCACCAGCTCGAGTGGGTGCACGCACAGCGTGGGGAGGCATGCAGGGGGCCAGCGGCAGAAATGGACCGAGCCCCCACCGGTATGCTTCTGGAACCAGCCATTGCACAGCAGCGTTGGCAGTTGCTGTGCTAGACTCATCACCTTTGGTGGTGGCTGCAATCTGCTTTGTCGCATCCATCTGTGGCACGTGTCAGGACCAGTGCACAGTTGGCACACACCATGTGAACAGCCAGCCCATAGCCATTGTCTGAAGTGGTGCGCAGGGCAGAAGTTCGCGCAGCACTAGCAGTGAGGTGACCGCAGCACGAGTTGTACAAAGGCCCACTCATCCTTGTTAACATGCTAGATTTTACACCGGTGCTGCTCATTTACTAACATTTTCTCATTTGAATGCTGCCTTGACCACAGGGGTGGAGCGAGTGACATCCCAGAGTATGACAGGGGTCACAACCATGCCACAGTAAGTTTCCACCTTTGACACACATGCAACAACAGTTGGCAGCTATGGCACAGCCGTAGAATGGCAGCAGCTGGCATCCCTTTCGCTTAACTAGCACCACTCGGGCCAGCAAGACAGCAGCACTGTGCTCTGGGAAGTACGCGCCAGCGTGCTTCCACGCTTGGCACATGTACACGTCTGCATGAAGCGTAAATCGAAGGTCTCCAATGTCAACGCACAGCTGCAACGGGTGTGTGTCATTCCGTGCAGGCGTACGACTGCAGGAGCAAGTGCAGTCGCAACTGCAGCTGCAGCAACTGCACAGGTGCACACAAAACCAAGCCGAGAGTCATCAGGTATGTGGCGGACATGACGAAAGCTGCACCTCGTCAATGCACGTGCTTGCTGTGCGCGCACTTGCGGTTGTGCCAGAATGACTTACATGCAGCTCGCTAACCAGGTGATGTGCCATGCGTGTGCTGTTCCGGGTGTGTGCAGCAGCAGCAATGGCTGGATGTGTGCCATCTGCTTCTACACGGACAACATGGCCACTGCCACATCATGTGACATCTGCAATGCGCCGCGTGCAGGTGTGGTCACACAAACCCATATGTAGCGTGCGCTTGAGCACATGACATACTTCTGAAGTACTTCAGAAGTGTATGCTTTGCCATCGTGTGTGCAAAAGCACATGCCCATTGTCATCTGTTTCCATGCAGCTTGCAGCTTGTCAATGTTAGTTTACCATTACATGCACAACTCAATGGGTACACCGGAACCAGGCATCACACAGCACTGTCCCAATGTCAATCAGATCCGCCTGTCTGCCTGCCTAAGCAGTATCGGCCTTCTTATGGTGAACATGGCATGGCAGCTTTATGCCAAGAGGAACACCCATCAGGGCACCAGCTTTTGGCTTGATCGAATTTCACAATTTTGCACAGTTGTGCTGACATGCAGTGCTGCGACGCCTGGTTGCTGCCGCTGCAGGTGTCAAGCAGATGCACGTGATGCAGGTGTGCGCCAACTGCACCTTTGAGAATGGCGAGGCCAGTCGCGAGTGCCACATGTGCGGAGAGGTAAGCACCCAAGCTGTTGGCGCGCCTGCCTGTGTCCCGTGATGCGCCGCCCGTGCTGGCAGGTGCAGACTCACCTCGCAAATCACCCCTGCTTGGCTGCTGCCTGTGCTGCGCAGCCACTGCCGTTTGGCAACACGCGGCTGTCCCACCACTGAGCGAGGTGCCATCACAGAGCCTGGCAGCATGTGTGATGTAAGGCGCTGCCACTGCTTTTGATGCCGTCATGGGGGGGGAGGAGGGGGGTATCTCATGTGAGGGGCTTTTATGTGCACAGAGCAACATGGGCGGGTGGGCTTAAGATTGTCATCTTTGCATGCCACGAAAATTGCATGCCTGGTGTTCCTGTTGCACTGTTCCCGTTGTTTTGCTGCTTGCAAGATGGATGCTAGGGCGTATGCACAACACAAGCTGGCACGCAACACAGACATTCTGTGCATGTATTCCAGCAGCAGCAACAGCAAAGTGATGGAGCCCACATATATTTTGTGTTGCCCCAAGGGAAACATGCTGTTGGATTGGTGGACAGCATGTAAGCCGTTGTGGCCAACATGCATGGCTCGAGGTAGACGAGTGTGTGTTGTGTACGCCTATTTGGTGGCTGGCCCAGCGGCAGGCAGTCACTGCAGTGCAGCTGCAGTGCACCACCAGGCAGCAGCGTGCGTGCAGTGTTGGATGTGTAGCGATTGGTCACAGCACCATTAGCCGGGGAATGGGGGCTTGTGTTGTGACCCATGTCACGCCCATGTCACGGCCATGGGGTGCCACATGTAGGCTCCATGCGGGCAGTCAACGTGTCACGTAATCTGGTGCACAGGAGTGCCAGGCTGTGCATGGTGCGGCCAGCCTCCCAAGTGTGGTGCTTCTGGCCACCGCCACTGGTGTTGCCGGTGGCACTGGTGCTGTTGCTGTGGTGCTGGACCACAGTTAGCCCAGCTGCAGCACAAGCACATTGCTCCTCTCACAGCAAACTCAGCTTTCACTGCACCACAAACCCGCAGCGCACCTGCACAAGCATCAGACAGCCGGCAAGCCTTCCACCAAAGCTGGTGCGACCCTGTGTTCTGCGCATGGCAGCCAGCGTACGCTGCTTGCAAGGTAGGGTGGCCGGAGGATCGCACCTCGGCCACTGTCAGTGTTGGTCCTCACAGTCCGGCGTGGCTGTTGCTTTGTGTCTCCAGTCCTCATTGTTTGTGCTTGCCACTGCGCACGCAGCCTTGCCATGCACTTGCTCACATGTGCAGGTGCATGACAACGCGCCAGTCGCAGTGCATCAGATGCCATCATCCTCATCGCCAGCTGGGCTGCCACACCCACTCTCCCCTCCACTGTCGTGAGCTGGCATGCCGTCCGGCGCATTGGGCAGTGGTGCGCTGAGCATCCCCCCCTCATCATCCATGTCATTGACATTGGCGCAGATGATGAAGTCCACAAATGTGTTGTGTCCAGACACTTGCACCTGCACATGTCACAGGGGCACAAGGCGGCACTCAGCTGTGGTGGCATGTGCGGCCGCATGGATATGATGCATATGGTGCACGGTCATAGCAACACCACATTGGCAGCTGCTACATGAGCCATGCCATTGAAGCTATTGAGACTAAAGGCCAGCATTGCATGGCACAATGCATAGAGTTGCAGAACAGTTACCTGGTGCTGTATGCACATGATGCCGTCCCCGTTGATGCGCAAGTAGGTTTCTTGTGCAAAAGGCAGCCCGCGCATGCCACCCTCCAGCGCAGGAAGTGCATATGTCCATCTGCCATCAGCACCAGCAGACAAGAGAGCACCAGGAAGCAGTATATATGTCAAAAAGCGAACTTGGTGTAGCGCACACATGCACCGTTTAGACACACAAAAAAGCAAGCTGGCAGACAATTGCGCTGGCTGCAGTGCATGGAGTGAGCAACCCAGTTGTTGTTAAAGATTGTGCCAGTTTAGGGCAATGACCACAAAGCAGCTCGGCCAAGCGACATGAGATCACCCACCTCAAGTTCGGTACTTTGCAGCTGAAATGCACGAACGCCTCGCTGTTGCGTGGGAAATGGATGGCGCTGCTGCCGTAGTTGCCACTGCACCATGCAAGCACAAAAAAATAGCAGCGTAGCCAACCATCAGACATGCAGCTGCACCAGCATTGACAACAATTGCTGAAGCACTTGTATATGGGAGCGGTGAGCAAGTACAAACTGGCCTACCAGCCGGGCAGCAACATCAGCAACCCTTGTTGTCCAAGTGAACCGTATAGCACCACTTCGCGAGCCACATGATCACAGCCCACACGCGGAGGCAGTGTGTCCGTTTCGCACTTTTGGTACTGCGTGCATGCGCATAAATAGCAGTGCATCAGTATCAGCAGCCTCTACCTGGTGGCCATCTTGAAGTGCGGCGCCTTTTGTGAAACCTCAATGACTACGCTGGCGGCACCAGGCAGGTCGGCCAGTTCTTGGAATGCCTCCTTGAGGGCCTCAGACCGAAATATGCAGCGGCATTCCTGCACAAAGGCAACACAATGGCAGAACTGGGGTGTCAACACACCGGCAGAACTGGGGTGCTGTTTGCTGTATGCGCCTGAACAGCAGCACTTGCGACGGCGTGGCTCACCACTGGCTCACCGTGTGTTGTGCCTGTTGACATCAAGCATTATTGTCATGCAGATGCAGACATGCCTGGTGTGCTAGTGGCAGCCAGCTCACCTCAGGGCTGCTTCTGAAGGCAGCTGCCAGTTCTGCAAACTCCATGCTGTCGCCGCCCTCCATCAGCGTGCGCATCTCACAGCTAGTGAACACTCCACCCTGCACGCGCCACCCGGCAGGACACCCGCGATTGAGCTTGCGATGTTGGTGCACAAAACAGCTTTGCACCGCAACGTGTTGCGACATGCATGCAGAAGCATGCCAAATGGGTGTGTGTTGTACAGGCACATCAAGAAAGCAGTCAGTGATGTGCACTGGCGTGTTGTGTCAGCCCACGCACCTCCTCCAACGTGACCTTGAACGTCGCGGTGGCTGGGCTGTACACCATGGAAGCTGCAGCAGCGGAGTTCACTCCAAATATCTGTATGCGCGCGGCACTCAAGCACAAGTTGGCTGGCGTGTCAATAGAAGCGCAGGCACACATTGCCATCTCTCCCAGCAATTCTATGTATAAAATGGTGCAAAAGGTGGCAGGCCAACGGCTGGCACACATACCTGCAGGCATTCCAGCAGCATAGAAAGGTTGATGCCAAAGCGACCGCCCTCCTCGTCACACTCGTATGCCTGAAACAGGTCCTTGCCGAGGCATCCCTGGGCCTGTGGGCAATCCCAGCCCAGGAACACATAGTGCGCAGCACCGCCATCAGCAACAGCAACAGCAGCAGCAGCGGCGCAATCGACAGCACAACCACTGGTAAGCTTCGCGCTTCGCAATGTGTGTGTGTGCAGCTCGTCCCTGCTGCGGCAGGGGCAAGTGATGATTTGGCCAGGCCTCTCACCTGCGTGAACTTGGCCTTGCCTGTGACCACAAACGTGAGGCCCTCCGGCGTGGCCTCGCACTGGGCATGCTGCGCCCTGCGTGAGCCGTGGCTTAGGCAGGTGAGCACGGTGGTGATAGCCTTGGCGTTGTCAAGTCTGCAGCTGAACAAAGGCCCCTCTTCCTGTTCGTTCTGACCACCGTCCTGCAGCTGAGTCTCGCCGCCGACATCGCCGCCTGCCGCTTCGTCCCCTCCTTCAGGTTCCGGAGAGCCACCAGATTCCTGGGACGCCATCACCACAACACGCCGCCTGCTAGTGAGGTCGAGCAAATATCTGCGCTCGTTCAAAAAAGGGCGCCAATTTGCAGCCCAGGTGCTGCTGAGCACACGTCACACACGCACCTTCTGCAGAGTTCGCAGGTATTCTGAGAGCTCGACGTCGAGAACACCGCCAGCCACCCACTCCATACGCGCAAGGACGAGCAAGCAGCCGCCATTTCCACACAGTGACGGCGGCACCATGGTGAAGGTGCAGGTGGCGTTGTATGACCTCTCGCGCGGGATCGCGAAATCAATGTCCATGGCACTGCTGGTGAGCTGTTTCAGCGAGAAACGCCATTGCCGGCAGCCTGTGCGCCTGCACCATATGGTCCAGTAGCCCCTCTCTCAGAGCAGAGCAGCTGCGGCAACACTCTGCGGCTTAGGCTGTCGCTATGCCTTTACAGTGCTGCAACTTATGAAGCCACACGACGTCGCGGGCTTCGGGCCATTATAGTGCATGCACGAGGTTCACTTCGCCCCAGGTGGTGGACTGTCCTGCTGGCATCGTGTTTGCGCAGTAGAAGCACACACATGCAGCAGTGGAACCAGGCAACATGTTGCCGAGTGTACCTGCACTCTCCTCCAGGGGTGCTTGCTCTCAAGCCTGTCCTGTCGCGTGTATGCGGCATGTTGCTGTTCACGTGGCATGCTCGGTTGTTTGATCTATGGGCTCAGTACGTGTGTGGCTTTCAAAACACACACATTACAAATGGTTTCTCATGCATCCCCCCTCTGTCGTTGCAATTGCAGGGCAAACAAGTGGATGGAATTTGGCACACTGGCGTCATTGTGTACGGCCGGGAGTTTTTTTTCGGAGGCGGCATACAGAGCATGACGCATGAAGCGTTTTGTGCCATGCACGGCGGCTTCAGGTGCGTACATACATGGCTTCATTCCACCGTACAGGATGCAATCTGTGTTGCACACCATACGATGAGCTGTCAATTTGTGGTCTGCCAGTGGTTCAATGAAGCACACACCAGCCCATGTTTCTTTAGATCTGCAACAATCATGTGGTATGGCAATGTGTTGGTGAGGTGGTGGCGGCTGAACAAGTTGGCGCCCAAGCATGGCATTTGATGCGGTGTCTACATTGCGCACATCTTTTGTGAGGAGCAGCAGTGCGGTCTGGTTCGCCAGCCTGCTAACTGTTGGCACGTGCTGGTGTTGCTGCGGCTGTTTCTGTTCAGGCCAGAGCAATACATAGACATGGGCGAGACAGAAGTGCCTGAAGACGTTTTCAGGGACTTCATCATGGAAGTGAGGCCACGGTTCACACAGGCAACATACAACCTCTTCCGCCACAACTGCAACAATTTCTCCGACGAGGTGTGCCGCTTTCTGGTGGGACGCGGCATACCAGAATGTAAGCCACGGCGCACGTATCCTGGGCACAAAGTCAGCCGCAAACATGCTGTTGCATGTAGTGCCTGCAATAAGTTGAGTATACCAGGTTGCACAGCCATAGCATGCTGCACCAGGTACACTGTGAGCGGCTCCCAATCTCACACTGCTATCCATTCTTTCTTTCCCTATGTTTTCCTGCCCACAGATATCATCAGCCTCCCTAACGAGGTGTTGCAGACTCCGATGGGTCAGATGATGCTGCCAATGGTGGAGCAGATGAACAACGAGCTGCATGGCGGTGATCCCTTTGCGCATGCAGCATACGCACCCGCTGCACCCGCAGCTCCAGCAGCTGCTGCCACACCAACGCCGGCGCCATCAGCTACACGCACAGCTGCGCCGGCGCCAGCAGCACCAGTGGCACCAGCTGTTGCAGCCGCAATGGTGCACACGCCTCGAGATGCGGAGGGCCACATCTACCCCCTGCTGAGCAAGCACACCAAGCCGCTGCTGTCGGCGGACACGAGCATGGTTCCTACTGTGGTCAAGCGTCTGCAGGGCGGCACCCTGGCGCAGCACCTGGCGCCCGAAGATCAGGCCACGCTGGGCCTGCTGGCCACAGCACTCGCCGCTGGGGCCAAAGCGCCTCTGCCACCGGGAGCGTGGGCTCTTGTCGCGCGGCTGCGTGCGGACCACCGCGATGCGGACTTCCTGCTGCTGTGCCTGCTGCGTCTCATGGTGCTGCATGAGCCAACGCCGCCCCAGGTGGAGGAGCAGCGGGCGGCATTGACGCCGCTGGTGATGGCGCTGGGGCGCGACGACGCATGGAAGAACGCGCCCGTGCTAGCACTGGCGCTGTGCACGGCCAGCAATGCCTTTGGCACGGCTGCTGGGTGTGCGCTGATGCGGTCTGCAGCCGTGCTGGGGCCGTGTGTGGACGCTGCGTTGGTGCGCCTGCAGCACGCGCAGGCGGACGTGCGGCAGATGGCTGCGGCGCTGACGTTCAACTATGCCCTGGCGCTGACGGGCGAGGCTGCGCTGGAGCACATGTCGGACGAGGCAACCCAAATTCTGCTGAGCAGTCTGGAGGGGCTCCTGGACGAGGGAGACGACCTCACGGCGCAGCGCAGGCTGATGGCCTGCGGCTGCATCATGCGAAGGTACAAGGCTGAGTGCAGCGAGCTGGTGGAGGGCTGCGACCTTGGCCACCACGTCACACAGTTTGTGCAGAACAGCCCGGCCACGAGCCAGGCCAAGCACATTGCGGCAGAGGTGGCGCACCTTCTGCAGGCGTAGACTTATGCCTTTGCCATTGCAGCAGCAGCACTGCTGTGAGCCATCCGAGGTGTGTGGCGCGGTGCAAGTTAGCACCTGCCGCCCAACAAGGTTGCGTGCCCGCTCACTTGTACATGCGCCATTGGCTGAGCAAACGTACATTCCCCTGTGCTTGACATTCCCCCAGGCTGCCTGCCTATCCGTAACACGGCAAGGGCAGCAACTCTTGGTTGAAACATGCATCAATGTATACACGGCTTTCAACATCAGTGACCGCCCAGCCTTGTACACCTGTGCTGTTTGTGTTCTCTGCAGTGGTGGGGGGGAATGTATATGCGCATTTTCACTATTTACAAGCTCCTATGCCACAGCAGGCGCTTGCTGCATGGTATGCTGCCTAAAGTGGGGTTTGGGGTTGTAAGCCAGCAGCGAGGCGTTGCTTGTGCACAAACAAACCAGGGATCACACTTACAAACCGGAAGTGCAGCACCGTGCCGGACTCCGCCACTCGGGTGCGAAAGCTGCTGCTGCTGCAGCAGCCGTGTACACAAGCCGTGCGGCGCATGATATGCCTAAGCAGGTAGAGGCTGACCTAGAAGTAGCAGCTAACCTGTGCTGTGTGCAGCAACATGTACAGGCTGTGTTTGCCGGCAGGTTAATTGGGAGTATCGTCGACATTGCTGGCAGTGGCACAAGTGCCACGTGGTACAAGCACGCCACAGAAATCGATGTGTTTAAGTGCAGATGATGCATGCATGCACCCTCATACTTCTGAAGTACAATGTCACAGCCCTGGCTAGCAAGCAGCATCTGCGCATGGCACTGGATAGCGCTTTTTTTTTCAGTTGGGATATGTGTCATGTTATTTACACCGCTGGTGGCACAGCAATTACCAGAGCCTTCTACGGTCATCTATGTCAATATCAGCATACACGTTTTTGGCTTTTTCCAGCTCTTCATCCACCTCGCCAGGCTCCGCAAATAGTTTGCGCTCCTTGGGCTTCGTCCCCTGTATAAAGTCCACCTGAGTTGGGCAGACAGCGTCACAAGCAGACGCAACATGTCACCCTTCCATCCAAGTACAGGCAGTCACTTTTCCCCGTGTTACTAAGCAATAGCACCTTAACGATTAAGTATTGGCATTGTTGCCCTATTAGATCAAAACACACAGCACGTCTATGCTAACGGCGGCGAATGCTTGTGAGGCTTATCGCTCTTAATAATACCCGCACCTTGGCAGCACACACCCGGGGGCATGCAGTGGTGCACGGTGCTGCTCTGGGCTCACCTTTGTATCCATGTAGTCGTCATGCAGGCCATATTTCCTCATGATCCATCGCCTGTTGTTCTCTCCCTTCTCAAGTAAAGCTCGGATAGTGTATTCATCCCACTCCAGGCAATATGCCTGCAACAAACCCGCCCAAGCGCATAAATACAGAAAGCAGTGACCCAAGCCATTCGCGAACTCAGAACAGCATCCAGGTGGCATCACAGTGCAAGGCACACTCTCTCTGCTGTGCTCGCAATGCAGCATTGTCCTTGGCACTCACCCGTATATTCTCGAGAGAGTAGCGCGAGTAGTACGCGCCCCCACCCGGAACCTTGGCATCTATCATGTTGGCACTGCGCAGGCAGCGCCTGTACAGCGCCAAAGTCTCTTTTCTGGCCTTGTACGCCCTGTTCATCTCCCAGCACCAGAGGCTTCTGCCACTTCAAGTGTCGGGGCACGGTAGCCAATACTTGTCTTTACGTTGTGAGGCGATGCAGCAGCTGCAAAACCAGCACACAGCGGCGAAGCCGCACAGCAGCAGCAGGCGCGAAGCCAACGGGAACATAATTTTCAACTCGTCAGACGTAAGCGAGCCCAATCGAGAGCTGCTGTGGCGCTGCTGCAGCGATGGAATGGATCACAGGCGCCACGTATCAGTAATGTCAGAAAGTGTGAGGATCCAGGAGGTGTGCACGGATACGGATTGGCTGCCCTCACTCACCTGCTGTGCTGCGCCACGTACACTGTCACGTCGTTCAGACCAGAATGTTTTAGCCGCGCCAACAGGCAGCACAAATGTGTCTAAGCTGATGCAGTGACGGTGATGAGGGTGGTGAGCCTCAGGCAATGCTGCAGGCTGGCTGCCTGCTGCAGTGACAGGATTAGGGTGTGTGTGTGCGTGACAGAGATTGTTAGGGCCTGACACATTTCCTCTTTTTTTTTTGCCCATTTCCGGGTGAGCCGCCCATTTCCTCTTTTTTGTCCTCTTTTTCCTCCTCTAAAAGCGACGCTATACAGCCAGCTGTAATGCGCTGCGTGGCCAAACACATGATGTGGGAGTCGCTTTCGCACGTCCGACTGCCCATCGCACCCATTGCGGCACGCCACCACTACAAAGCTGAAGTAATTATTGTTAAGTTTTGCCGCAGAGTGTCGCATGTCCCAATATGTCATGACCAGCAGCATGCACGGCAGTGCAGCAC
>JAULBY010062866.1:0-10264 GCA_032358315.1 Ophiocytium majus | reverse complement strand
CGGTGCGCGTGACCAGAAAAAGGGATCAGATAGGTAGCGAAAAAGCTGGCAATGCTCAGCACTGCGTACTCTAAGGGCAGCCTGGCATGTTGCCAGAGCACCTGTCTAATGGATTACAGCCCCATGTAGTGAAGTACATATGTGGGCAGCCGCATGGACACAGGTGGCCCGCCGTTAACATGCCATTAGCACTGGGTCCCTGTGAGCACAGCTGCCACCCTGACGGAGTGTCTCAACTCAGTGGCTGCGGTAACACCCAGCTACCACGGTATGCTGCCAGCGGCTGAGCTCCCGTTCCAGCTAAAGTACATACAAAGTTTGTGTGTAAATGCCCATGGGTGAACCCATGCGCGCATGCGGATGCAAAAGCAGGCCCCCCACTCACACAGGCCCGCTACGGCCCGCTGCATCACACAGTATGCGAGGCCAGCTCAGAGCCACTGGCGGCATGGCACAGCTGCTTCCTGTGCCCCTCTCCCCAGTGCCTCCCCTGGCAGTCCTTGCTGCAGTAGCGCACCGCATGGCAGTGTGCACGCCGCTGCCGCCCCGCGGGCAGCGCTCCCCCGCACGCAATGCAGCGGCGGTCGTCGCTGTGGCGGCGCCACCAGGGCGCAAGGCCGACGGCCCTCCAGCTTTGTGCCACCTGCCTGTGGTCGCCACAGCACATGGCCAGCAGAGGGGCGTACCTGCCGACGTGCCGCAGGGCTGCGCCTGCGGTGGGAGTTGCGGGAGGCGCGTGCGGAGGCCACATATGGGTGTCTTTAAGTGCAGTGTGGCACATGTATATGGTACTTCGAAGTATACCAATTACTATATCAGAGCATACATGCCTCTACATAGAAGTAAGAAATACATCAGCGCAGATATCGACCCACATTCTGTGCATTGCTGTAGTACTAGTAGCATGCTCGTCGAAAGCTTGTTCATGGCAGTCGTGCAGTGGACCTCAGGTTGGTGCACGCTCGCGACAGCATGCGGCATGACAGCCTGTGACATGCACCATACAGAACACACATTATTGCAGGTGCCACCGCACAAGGCATATAGCGCATACATACTTCTAGGTATATACTTCGAAACACAACTTATACTGCTGTAGTACTACTAGTAAGTACTTCAGAAGTACATTAAAGCAGGTGCCATCGCAAAGTGCATGGGCACGCATGGCGCACAAACCCCCGCAGCGCGCGCACAGTGCGGCAGCCAACTACAACGCCACAACCTTCACCAAGTTAGCATACACACAAAACTTCAACATCAACTTGAAGTTTGCTGCCCCCTGCACACAATAAAAGCATCACACACCTGGGCGCGGGCTGTCGCCGTCCATGCCGCGGCGCTCATTTCCCAGGAGCGCGTACCGCACCGCTTCGTTCGCAAAGTGCATGGCCTCGTGGTCGGGGACGGGGGGGTGCGAGGCGCCCACGCACCCCTCGCAGCCCGCGAAAAAGCACTCCTTGCTGCTGAGCTCCTTCACCAGCAGCTCCACCTGCGCGTCGCACCAGTCGCGGCCGGCCGTGCTGCAGCGGTCGCTGAGGTCGCCGGCGCTGCAGTCGTCTCCCCCCCCCAGCTCCTGAGGGATGATGGCTGCCCCCGGTGACTCCAGATCCAGGGCCGTAAATGACAGAACTGTGTCTTGGAGTGCCGCGTGGGAGAGCGACAGCCGCTGCCGCAGCGCCGCCACGCGCGGAACCAGGCCGATGAGGGCGGGGCTGCCGCCGCGCTGCTGAGCAGCAGCAAGCGCAGCCATGAGGACCACGTGCTGAGCACTGTCGCGCTCCAGCTGCTGCTGCACCTGCTGCGCGCCACTGCGCCATTCGCAGCAGCACGTGCCGCACTGCCACACCTGCTCAGCAGCACTGTCCCTCCTGCCCCTGCTCGCAGTGGTGGGCCTGGCTGGGATGGCGAGGCCCGGGCAGTGCGGCCTCACGCAGCGTAAGGCGGCCTCGGGCTCTGGCCCGCTGCAGCGTGCGCAGCTGCAGCACCAGTTTCGAGCTGACATGAGCTGCGACTGGCGCACCTGCCTGCGCTCCGTGAGCGACCTGAGGCGGCTGTAGGTGATGGGCTCGCCTGCGGCGATGGGGCGCGCCGCCACCAGCACCAGCTGCCCCACGCCCACGATGCAGTTGGGGTCGCAGGAGTGCATGGCCGCACTGCCCAGGGGGAACAGGCCGTATGGCTGGCTAACGCCGTCGAGGGAGGTGCGGGCGGGCCTCCTGTTCATTGCCGCCACGCACATGACCGCGAAGACTGTGTCGACGTCTTTGATGCCGCCCGCGCCGTGCCTGCTGCGTGTCCTCAGCCTGGCCTCCTGCCTGAGCTTGTCCAGCCTGGGCTGGAAAGGGGCGAAGCGGGCCCGACCGCACCGGTAAGACACGTGGCGCATGGCCAGCAGCACCTGCTGCTGGAACCGTGGCATGGCGGCGTACTGCCGCAGCAGGCTGCTGTGCCCGTCGTAGGTGACGAGGGGCTCCTCTGACAGCACCGTGTCGCCTGTGTGAAATGGCCTTCCGGCCTGCAGCACCAGCCCCCACCCTTCGGGGCCTGGCACGGGCACCACGCTATCCGTCATGTCGTGGCGGTGTGGCAGTAACTGTAGCCACGAGCTGTTACTTGCTGCTGCTGCCGTGGCCTGCTGGGAAGGGTGTTGCTGCGAGAGCTCGGAGCCCTGCACCGCCGCGACGAACTCGAAGTGACTCGCCTGGGCCCCGGTGGTGGTTGACTGCAACTGCAAGGCGGGAGTTGAGGTTTTGACCTCGGGGCGACTGGCGGTGTGCCCATGTGGTGCTCATGTGCCTGTGAGAGGTCTTGTCTTTTTCTTTGTGAAAGAAAAAGGCAAGATTTCAATTGCCTAAACCATATTGCCCTCATAGAGCCAAGTTTCAAACCCGGTAGCTACATGAGACGAAGCCACCCAGTGCATGAAACCGCAGCTTGCAGTGCGCTGTCATACACCGTTGTCCAAAACCGGGCCACCGTTGAAGATTGTGACCTCAAACGGCTGTCAGCAGGTGCGCCAAATGGTGGCACGGCCATCAACAGCACACCAGGGGCCAGTCATCTTCAAAGAGCACTGATGTCGGGTTGAGGTGGTGATGCTGCTGCTGCTGTGCTGTGGCAGTGGCGGCTGGCACCGGCTTGTGGATGAACTTTAGTGAGCTAGTCAACCTCTGCTAGTGGGAGTACTTGGTGACAAAGTGTTAACTACAGTATGCACCAACACGGCATCCAAAAGGTGGCCCAACGCACCCGCAACGCATGTATGTGCCGTACACGGTAATATTCAAGAAAGGGGCGACCACACAGGCAGTCACTCGTGGCAGCAACGGTATTTGACTGCCCTCAAAAGGCATGTCAACACCCACAATTACCAAACAATGGCCATCGCGAATGCGCCTCCCAGTGACAAGCACAGGCTCCACAGTGGCAGGGCATGCATCTGTAGCATAACTGTGCATACCAGCATGGCATGTGCACTGCAGAGGACTGCCATGCGCCAAGACGGAGGGGCACAATACGCCAAGCCATCACCACTCCAGGGCAAGCACACAAAACACACGCGCGCAGACTTCGCCCACCAGGGGACACTTCGTTCACAGAGCGTATGAAGCCACCCATCCATTTCACATGAATGTTCACATGAGTGTTCATGTCATTCACATGAGTGGTCATGTCAGCTTCCATGACGCAGCAGCAGACCCTGTTGCCTGCAGCACGCCGTCCACAATGGCTGCAAACGGCTTGGCTGCAGGCGACGCGCCATAGGCCTCCAAGTAAGACCTGCACAGCGTTGCAAACCGCGGCAAGGGATTTGTTGGAACAGCAGCGGCGTGTCATTGCACACATACACATATGAGGCGAGCAGGGCGTCCGAATGGGCAGGCCGGCCCGCCTTCGGATATACCGGCGTCTGGAGTCCCAACCTCACTCATACAATGTCGGAGCGATGGGTGGTACTGTGTTGCCAGGGGAACGGCGCTCGGTGGTTGGGCTAGGCCACTGTTGAGCTGGCTGGCAACACCATCTTCTAGGCAGCAGCCTCACTACCCAAGCACTTATTATGGTAGTTGGTGTTGATTGGCATTTGTGGCTGCGCAAGAACGCAGGGCATGCATGCCGGCACCAAACAGCGGAATGGCCATGCTGGGCCATGTCGGCACTCATTGCCAACAACAAAAGCTCCAACTTTGAAGTAGGTAGTGGTACTTCAAATGTGAAGTAGGCATGTCAACATCAAAAGTAGGGGCGCCAGCCAGAGCAATGCGTTCACCACCTCCCACCGCCCACGCCTGCACCTGGCCCGCAGGCCCCTGGCATTGGCGTGTGAAGAACAAGTACAGCGAGGCTTGCACTGGCAACACTGCATTCCTCATATGCATGTCAAGCTGGTACTCGAACGAGAATACTAGAAGTACCCAGTTACTTTTTCTGAAGAGTATCGTACCATATTATACAAACACTCATCTAGATGCTTCGAAATTTTAGTTCCTGCCAAGTGTACCGGTATTACTTACCAAAAATACTAGCATTTGATGATCATTATTTTAAATACTTCAGAAGTATGAGCAGCAGTGCCCTTGCCGGGGGCTATCAAGAGCACAAGCACCCGCACCGACTGCCCATACCAGCACCACTGCATGCATCCACAAACACCACAACCCCAGCACGCAAAACCCCACTCCTTCCACCACCACTGTAACCACTCCCTGGAAACCCAGCAGTACCCCCACCCACCGTCCTTCCTCACAAGCACGCAGCAGGTCCGGATCCAGCGGCAGCGGCCCCAGGTAAGGCACGCCCATCTTGGCAGCCATGCCCTGTGCGCCACCGCCCGCCCCTGCCACAAACACATCTGTCGCCACTGTCATGCTCAGCAGCTGCGGCGCGTGTGCCGCCAGGGCCGCCAAGGCCTCCGCGGTAGCGTCGCCGCCGTCCGCTGCAGAGGGTTGGTGCATGTATGCAAGGGAGGGGTGGCGGTGCGCGTGTAAGAGGACACAGATTTTGCAGCATGTGGTTGTGTAATTGTTTACAAACATGGTGAGCAAACGCATGCGCGCTGCCTGGGCCTGGCTTTCCTGGGGTGTGCTAGCACAGGCACAGGCACCTGCAGCTACAGGCGCACAAGTGGTTTCAGTGGCAAGCAGCCGATGATGAGTGCCGCAAGTGGTGCTGCCTGGTCAACACTGCCAATGTGCTCAGCAGCAGTTGCTGTCTGGGCATCACTGTCAATGTGCTGAGCAGCAGCTGCTGTCTGGTCATCACTGTCAATGTGCTCAGCAGTTGCTGCTCAGCAGAGGGCTAGCATGCTCAGCAGTACCTGCGCGGAAGGTGAGCTTGGAGAGCGGCAGCTGAAGGGCGGCCATGTTGCCCACAACGCCCAGCACCTGCTCAGCACAGTAAGAGCAACGCGCACACACAGCATAACCTGTCAGCAGCAACTGGTGCAGCTGCAGCAGAGTGTGGGGGCACTTGCAGGGCCGAATGTGTGGCGGTGACTAGCCTATGCTGGCACAGCCTGTCGCACAGCAAAGGGCATTCAAGGGGCTGCCCGTGGCGGCAACCTGGCAACCAGGTTGGGACAACGGCTCAAGGGCAGACAAGCAGGCGTGGATTCTGGCTGTCGCTAAATGGACATAGTTGTACAAGGAGTGCAGGTACGGCAACTTCAAGAGTGTGGGACGGTGCTTGGGTGCGCACCTTGATCCCGGTCTTCTTGCAGAAGTTGATCTCCTTGCGGACGTCCGCCAGAGACACCTCTTGGTTGGTCGTCACAATGACTGCGCCATCCACGTTGCAGCCCTTGAGGTACTGCAGCACGTAGCAGGCACGAGAGCATGCACACCAGCACACACGGCGGCCTGTGTGAGGTACAAAACCCCTGGCAGAAGGTGCATGCAGGTGGCGTATTTCATCGCAGCCAGCACACGCAGTAATTGGCTCCGCCGCAATGCAAATACATTCGTATCTAGTAGCAGGCTGCACCGGTGTGGTATAGCCGTAGGTTGTGCACAGTGTTTGAAGTACAGTGTACATGTGCATACTTCTGAGGTACTTCAAGTACTAAATAGCATACCTTTACTTATAGCTCGACATGTGTTGCGGCTGGGCGAAATGACACATGTCCCGTGCGGCGTAATGGTACACACTCACAGGTAGTGATGGGTCATAGCTTATACCGTTGGTAATTTTTTCACTATATGCCGCATAACGCATGTAAATACGCCGTATAACGTATGCAGATGAGCGTATTTATACGGCAAATACGCCGTATATCGCGTTTGTGGGCGTAGGAATACGCCGCATTTTGTGTACGTATATAAAATACATTATACGCCATGACCCATCACTAGTCACAGGGCACCTTCTTTACTTCACATGAACTGCTCTTCTGCCATTGTATGCCTCAGCAGAGTGCAAACGGCAAAAATATCTTGGCGGCCCTGTGTTAGGTGCATCATTACTACCACAAGTCACAGCTCCCTCACCGCAGGTACAGCTGAAGTGCGGCAAACGTGCGCGTGGTGTCACTGGCGCTCAGGGTCGAAACAACTCAGCAACAACTCACAGTTCAGCAACAACTCACAGTTCACAAGTCACGCCTGGAGTATGGAACTTTGCTGATCACTGGTGTGGCAGCGCGTCCACGACTGTGCTGGTAACATTTCACAGTTCACAGATCAGGCCTACAGCTCACCTGCCAAAACGGAAGCGTGCTCATTTCTGGTGCCGGGCGGCGTGTGCACAGTGAATTAGTAACAACTCACAGTTCAATCCACAGTTCACAGATCAGACCTACAGCTCACCTGAACTGTGGAGATGTGCTCATCGCTGGTCCCGGGCGGTGTGTCCACAACAAGGTACTGAAATATGTACATACCCTGAGGTATATAATACTTCAAAGTACTAGTTGTAACAACCCACAGTTCACAGATCAGACCCACAGCTCACCTGAACTGTGGAGATGTGCTCATCGCTGGTCCCGGGCGGCGTGTCCACAATGAGGTAGTCCAGCGTGCCCCAGTCCACATCAGTGAGAAACTGCTTTATGAGCCCGTTCTTCCTCGGGCCGCGCCATATGACGGCGTCATCAGACCCGGGAAGCATGAAGCCTGCTCAGCAGAGCAGCAGCAGCACAAATGCGCACATGAGACCCACTTCGTGTGCACTAAGCAACGGTGTACTTAAGTAGTTTTTTGTTTTTCTCAGCACGCTTGTTCACGAGACCATGTATGCTGCAATGCTGTTGCGGAACTGGTGGAATCATTTCTTCACGGTACAGTATGTATGTCTGTATTGGTGAAAGATGAATAAACCGGCCGCGGGGCCTTGAGACCTCATGTCCGCAGCTTGTAAATTATCTTTTCAGTTACAAGTTATATGGTATGATTATTTTATGTTACCATCCGGTTGGCAACAGGTGCTGCACTACACAGAAGGGAAGGGCGCTTGTGGTGGCTGCAACCACTGTGCTAAAGCAGGCATGCATCAGTTGCGCACACACACGATGGTGCCTGCGAGCAGCAGCAGCCAGGCATTGAAACCCACAGCAGTGCAAGCCACGCGCCACTTGCACCACCGCATTGCTCTCAACAACTGCAACCAACAACTTCAACACGTACTTTAACAATGTCTTGGAGATGCTCTTCAACGCCGGTCAGCAGCAGCAGCTCAGCCGAGCGCCCACCACCCACCTACCCGCAAGCAACCACCCCAACAAGTACTTCAACAAGTACTTCAGCGTTGCCTTTGGCATCGCCTGAGCGCACCACCCACCTGTTGACATGAGGCTTAAATTTAAGTACTTAAAAAGTATTTCAACATTGCCGCTGGTGGCGCTTGAGCGCACCACCCATTTGACATGACGCCCAAATTGTACCAGTACTACAGTACTTCAACAATTACTTCAACAAATTGCGTTTGGCATCGCTTCAGCGCACCACCCACCTCTCGACATGACGCCCAAGTTGTCGTCGACGTACACTGGCGACCACCCGACAGCGCTCTGGTGTACCACCTGGCAAGTACTTCAACAAGTACTTCAACATTGCCTCTGGCATAGCTTGAGCGCACTCACCTATCGACATTACGCCAAGATTGTCATCCACATACACTGGCGACCACCCGGCGGCGCTCTGGTGCACCTCCTGGCCGCTGAGCCCCAGCATGCGCGGCACGCTGGGGCCGCATATATCCACGTCCAGCAATCCCACCTGCTCAGCAGCAAGTGGGTAGAACCCGTGCGGAACAAGCATGAATTTTGTGCAGTAATTAAGTGTACAGGGCTTTGCACTGGCCAAGTTTAAATAATAAAAATTATGTTTTGTGTCAGTGCACTTGTGGGCGCTCCACTTGGCGGAATTTGTACCACATGCGCGGCACGCTGGGGCCAAATATATCACGTCCAGCAGCCCCACCTGCTCAGCAGCAAGTGAGCAAAACCCGTGCAGAATTGATTTGTAGAGTAGTTGTGTGCACCGGGCTTTCCACTGGGCGGAGTTCAATAGAAGTACACATAAATTCATGTGAGTGTACTTGTGAGCGTCCCACTTGGCGGAATTTGTACAACATAAGTTAAATCTGTGGGCGTGCAATGACCCAGGTATAATGAAAGCCGGCATGTGCCAGCCAGCAGGCCGTTATCTCTTAAATTATGGGCCTGTACATGCATACTCGCAGCGGTGCGCTGTCAGCAAAAAACGCACAGCGGGCATGTGTGCCTGACAGAAATAAGACAGCTAAACCCTGCCAAGCTGCACCTGTGCCTGTGTGCCGCGTTAACGAAGCAGATTGCCCAAACACATTTCAGCAGCGGCAGCATAATGTTTTGCACGGCAGACGCACCTGGTGCCCCTGAGACGCCAGTGCAAAAGCCAGCTGGCACGCAACAGTGCTCTTTCCAACGCCGCCCTTTCCGCTGAGCACCAGCACAGTGTGCTTCACGTCTGCCAGCCTTGCCGCCACCTGCTCAGCGGTGGCAGGGCCGGAATCATCATTGTAAGCATAATCATCTCAGCATCATAAGGAGCAGCAGCAGTGACGGCGTCAGCAGCAGCAGCAGCAACATCAGCGGGCACCGTCATGATCATCATCACCAGCAGCAGAATGCAGCCGCCCCCCTGGCCAGCATGTGTATGGTAGGTGACACCAGCGCACGCCGACCTACGTGTGCGGCCAATGTACAGTAAAAGGGATGGTGGCACTGGCAGCGTACGAGTGTTGCTGTGATGGCTTGGGTGCTGCTGGGTTGCCTGGTCGCCATGCAAGAAACTATGGCAATAGACAGCCATACACGTGCCTGTTCAACTGTTACCAGTGCCCAAACGCACTCACAAATATTGAGGGCACTGCAACACCAGATGTGGATGGCAGACACCTGCTCAGGTGAGCACTGCTTCAGACACACCAGAGTGACAGCCGTTAGTTCGATACCGCTGGTGGAAGTGCTGCCATGATGGTCTGCAACAACAGCAGTGCTAGCCATCACCAGCAAGAGCAGCGCGCAGACGCCAGGTGTTGCCCCTGCTGCCCGGAACGAGAACGGTCACCCTGCGACAGCTTTGCCGCCGCTGCTGCCCTGCTGCTCGTGGCTCCAAGAAACCAGGAAGCGCACGCTGCGATAGTGGTAGACTCCCCAACCCTCACACACCACCAAGCTATAAGTTGCTGTTCACTGAGCATTCTACCTGTGCCACAGCAGGATCCGGCTGCTTGGCGGCTCCGCTGGCGCACGCAGCCTGGTTGGGGCAGCCGGCGCAGGCGCTAGCCTTGCCCGCGTTGTCGCTCGCAGGCCCCACACACCCCTCGTTGGCATTCTCGGGCACAGCGCCGCCGCTACTCATGGCGCCTATGCCAGGAGGAACTTCGGGCAGGTCTGAGACTGCAGGCTTGGGCCGGAAAGATGCGGGCAGCTGCAACGGTCTGGGCCCGGCTTACTGCTTGCCTCACTGTTAGCGCGGGGGCACCGCTCCGTGAGCCCAGCGCTGTGGCTGAAGCCGCAGCAGCTGCGTGTGTGTTTTGCGAGTAGCGTGTCAGAGCACTCCAAGCATGGCACGCGAAGTGGGCTCCGCAAGGCGCCTTCGGCGACTCAGGCGAGCTAAGGCACCATGCTGCGCCCCAATTCATGAACGTCCCCCTGACGAATTCACGCTCAGCAGAACTCCAGTAATCACCCTGGTCACCCTAGTCACGGCGAGCACTTCATGGAGCAGGGCAGACGCCCAATCGGATGAGCAATCTGATTGGTCGCCCGTTAGGCAAAACCGGG
>JAULBY010062855.1:0-10267 GCA_032358315.1 Ophiocytium majus | reverse complement strand
GGGGGTTAGGGGGCAGGGGGGTTTGGCACATGGTGTGGGGCGGTACTTGTGTTGTTTGTACTTGCGGGGGTGCGAGAGCCCCAGGAGGTCACGCAAGTCAACACGTGTCCGAGTAGTTGTGTTACATTGCACTTGCGGGCGTGCAAGAACGCAGGTCGTGCAGGCCTGCAAAAAGCAATGGCCATGCGGGGGGGGGGCGTATGGAGTGGCCACGGCGGCGCGGTGAGGGAGACAGCCATGCGCTTGGGCACTTTCCCTTGACTTGTGTTGTGACTTGGTCACTTTCCCTTAATGTGTGTCGGGACAAAGAGCGTGTGCTTGCGACGCGGAAGGGGTGCGGAGCCGCAAGCACCATGCAGCTGGGGCGCACATACTCATGGCCACTCCAGCACCTGCCAGCGCACCCGCGCCTAAAGTACCTGCACCTCCTCCAGGCAGTGCGCCTGTCACCCCAGACATCCAGCATGATGCACTGACATACAGTGCACTCGCGGTGTAGTTCGCTTTGACTTGGTGCGGTGTGCAGTTTATTGCGGGGTCCAGAGACCCGTCACTGACCACATAACTCTACCATATACCGGTATAAATGATACACAATGCCCTGTATGATTTGGTGCAGGTGTTGCTTTAGTGCGGGGTGCTAGGGGGGTGACGCTACCCCGCACTAACCCGCGAGTGCACTGTCCTCTGCTGTTCACACGGGTTGAAGTGGAAGTTGAAGCGCCAAAAACACTCACCTGCCCCTCGCGCCGAAAGTGCGGTGCTGCTTAAAATTCTGTCCACATGACATGTGTGCATTTAGCCAACAGACATGAGCTCATGTGCGCACCTGGCACAAACCTCAAGTAGCCAACTGATCGGGCGGCGCACACAAAGTTGAAGTCGAAACCCACACCAAAAAACTCACCTGCCCCTCCCGCTTGAAGTACGGGTCCGCGTCCACCTGCACCTCCAAGTACAAATCCCCCCGCCCCCCCGCCCCCCCCCCGCGGACGCCTCCCCCCCCTGCCCCGGCAGCCTTATCGTCCCCCCATCCGCTACCCCTGTCGGCAGTTTCACAGTCAGCGTGCGGTTCACATGCCGCGGCGTGCCCGCGGGGTCGTGGGTCGTGTACGCAACTTCAACATCGCGGCGCGCGCCGAGCGCCGCGTCGAGGAACGGCACGCGGATCGCCATGCGCAGGTCGGAGCCGCGGAGGGGGGGGGGCGGCGGGCGCCCAAACCCGCCACTGAAGCCGCCGCTGCCGCCACCGCCGCCGCCGCCAAAGTGGAAGCTCTGCGCGCCTCCGCCGGGGCCGCCCGCGCGCTGGAAGCGGCCGGGGCCAAAGATCTGTGTGTGTGCGTGTGTGTGTGGGGGGGTGGGACCAGGATGGTGGTGTTACGTGTGGGTTTGCATGTTGCGGACGCTCTGCTGCAGATGCTGGTGTGGTGGGTATGCCACTACAGTGGCATGTACTTCAAAATATATGACAAATACAATATCATGCACGGTACTTGGAGGTATACGGTAATACATTTGGTACCGAGCCTCCCTGAGGGGTCTTCTTGTAACGATGATTTATATTCTATTGTCGCTGCGAAGTGTATTCGTTCTACTACATGGTACTTCTAATAAATTGTACAGCTGGAGCGCACTGGCAGCTGTGCGGCGCCTTTGCACACTACAGCGTGCAGGCCACCGGCACCTGCGCGGCTGGTGGCGTGCAAGGCGCTTGTGCGTGCCGCTTCCCTTCACGGCGAGTATTCACCCGCGCCCCACCTCGAACTGCAGCAGCATGTACGCAGAGACTGAGATGTGGGCTGGCACCAGTTTTTTGTGACACCGGATAATGCGCATTGCAGGGTGGAGTTGAGTGCATGTGTGTGCATGTCCGGTATATATTACATACGGTACCAAATTACCCTGGGTACATACATGCCACGTACCCTGAATCCTGGGCGGATTTACATTGAAGTACTTCTGAAGTATATCATACATGAAACTACGCTACACTGTAGTACCACAACACATGCGTAGGTATACATTCAGCCATGACTACATGCCTGGGTGCGCAGCCGCGCGCGCTGGCAGCGCACGCGCATGCACCGCGGGCACACTGGCACGGCACGTGCAGTGCCTGTACTGGTACAGCAGAACCACGCGCGTTTTTGCAGACTTAACATTACAACTTGCACAACTTCACTGCTACGACTTACGACTTCACTGCTGCCAATACAACTTCAACAACCGTCATCAGAACCGCATTGCGGCGCACGCCTCACACGTCGCCTGTTGCAGCTGCCCGAATGCGCCGATAAAGTCATCCTGACATACTTCTACAAAACATGCGCAGGCGCACTTCCAAGTAATTCAGAAGCATACCGTTGGCGGAAACAACCAACCACCATCACCCCATCCAACGACCGTCCCCAACACTGCAAACTCATCATGCCCAAGACTTAGCCCACAGCTGGCGCGCCGCACCTGCTCGAACGCGCTGAAAAAATCATCTTGGTCCATCTGCTGAGCACCGCCGCGTGTCTGCCGAAAAAACTCTGCAAACGGGTCTGCTCCGCCGCCTGCAGCACCACCGCCCCTTCCCCCCCCAACCCCCCCCCCGGGGCCCCCTCCCATGCCCCCCTCCACCCCCGCATGCCCAAATGAGTCGTACGCGGCGCGCTGCTTCGGGTCCTTTAGCACCTCGTAGGCCTGCCAGCGCGCGGTCAGAGACAGAGCAGGAACAAACCACATGGAAATGAGTATGCGAAACATGTTATTGGTGCATGCATGTCAGGTGTGGCTGGAGCACCTCGTCGGGGCTGGCCAGCGCACACCCAGGAAAGAATAATGATTATGTGCATAGATACTTCTAGTTTTATTAACGTACAAAGTTGAAAGCAGAAAGACACATATGTAATAAGCATGCACGGGCGTCATTGAGCATGCCAGCTGTGGCTGCGCGCATCCACAGATATGGTCATTTGTACACGCAGCAGCGGCCACTGCGGTAGAAGGCGGTGTGTGTGTTGTGAAGGGCTGCAGTGCTTCACAAACACACAAGCGCCATGAATTACATGGGAAATCTAACACGCTTACTTCACACACGCATAGCTTGTGTGTCTACGCTCACACAAGAAACGCGCACAACCAAGCGCCCTGCCGCACAGAGACAAAGTGGGACTCATGCATGGGTCAAAAAAGGTCGTGCGTCGCGGCGGCTTGCGGCTCCCAGTGCGCAGCCTGGTACATGGCCACCACTGCCCTGAGGCTGCGTAAGAGCAGAGGTTTACAGGGTCGCACACCATTGCGTATGCACTGCCCCTGGCATCGCATGCCAGACTTTGCTGGACGCTTGCTGCACACAACGCCAACACTGTGTTCTTCTATTTTTTGGCAGCAGGTGCGGTGGCCCCATAACCGCAGGTTGCGCTGGCCAAGCCAGTTTCCAGCGCTGGCGCACGGCACCCTGCCTAGTGACACCTATCGCATGCACCTACACTGCACCACCAGCAACAGCAGACGTGGTGCCGGCCGCTGAGCACTGCGCTGCAGCTGCTGAGCAGGTGAAACTGTCGGTGCGCCGCACGCCCACCTGTGTGACCTCCTTAAACTTGTCTGCAGCCGAGGGGTCGGTCCGGTTCGCATCCGGGTGGTACTGCTTGGCCTTTTGGAAGTATGCCTGGCAGCACGGGCATGCGTGTGTGCGCACACAGGCAGTGAGCAGTGCACCTGTCGCTTAGCCTTGATAACCAGCTGCAGGAGCGGTTGGTGTTCTGAACATGCTGCTGGTGCTGCGACAGCAGCAGCAACTGCGCACTGTGTAGCTGGGTCAGTGGTGTGGTGCTGCAGCCTCTAGGCGAGCGGCAACAGGGGTGGCTGCAGCTGGTGTGGTCCGGGTGTGCTCTGGAGCCTCTGGTTGCCTCGCTCGCCTGCTCAGCGGCAGTGGAACTTTCGACACCTATGCGGAAAACGCCTGCGCCAGCACAACCAACTGGAACAGACGGCCACACCAGCAATCACCACAGCCCCGCACACGCCAGACACGCCTGCACGCGCCGCGCCCCAGCAGAGGCAGCAGTGCACGGACACACCCACCTTCTTCAGCTCCGCATCCGTGGCTCCTTTCCTAAGCCCAAGCACCTCGTAATAGTCCCTCTTTGCAGGTGCGCGGGTGCCGTGGAAGCCCCTGCGGCTGCTGCACCCAACGCCACTGCACCTCCACTCGCATGACCTCGAGATAGGGCAGCCCAGCGACTGCGGCTGTCGGTGATGCAACGTGCTGACGGACCGAGTAGCGGAGTTGGCTGTGCAATATCGATGAAGCAGGCTGGGAGCGCAGGACAATAGTCGCCGTCGCATTGCGCCGCGGCTTCACGTCAGCTTGGAAAGTACGGCGTCTTTGCGGGTTGCACAGGTACACGCCTGTTGCTGGTTTTGTGGGTGCGCTGGTTGTCGCCCCCTCACACCCTCTCAGGATCGTGGTCAGACAAAAATGACGATATTCTGGAGCGGTACCAAAAACCGGTGGCTTTTGGCCCCAGTTTCGGCATGAAACTGTAGGCTGATATCAGCTGGTTCAATCGTGATCATCACCACACCATTACCATGCCTGCACCTCAGCAGCAGGGGCAGGTGGGCCCACCCCAGCGGCAACAGGGGCATGATGACAACTACGAGCAGCACCGGGGAGCGGAGCTCAGCGCGGAGGAGCAAATATCCCGCGCACGGGTCATGTTCCTGGGCGGGTGCCTGCTGCTGCCCTGGCTTTGGATTGTGAGCGTGTGGTACAGCTGGGCGAGCTGGCGGCGGCGCACACTGGAACCAGAGGCATGCAAGTGGGTCAAGCGGAGCGCTGTGGGGGCGTGCGTCTCAGCTGTGGCAGTGGGTGTGTGGGTGGCGGTGGTGCAAAGCTGCTGGAGGTCCTGGGGGGGGGAGTGGCTGCAGTACATGCTGGTTGTGCCGCCGGACCAGACGACGGGCTGGTGAACCTGGGGTGGGTGCCGCCGTGACAGCTGTCATAGCACCTGTACTACGCCACATGTGGCCTATGCAGAACCGTGAGCAGCAGCGGTGTAGCGAACACCTTCCGCTGCACACAGCGTGGTACTCAGCGGTTCGAAGCCGCACCAGGTGTTGGTGCTACACCCTCATGCAGTCAGCATCTCCTGAGCAGTTGAATAGCAGTGCCAGCACCTCCTCAGCAGCGGCTAGCTGCTGGCCACCAAACAAACTTGTCGGTTGTGACACGCCAGGCTCTGTACACACCACATTGCCGCAGCACGACAGCAGGACGCGGCACTGGCAATGGAGCACGTGCCAGTCGCTGCCCCGCGTACCCCAGCACGTGGCAGACAACCTGCCGCGCATCGTACCGCCAACACCGTCACAGTCATTACTTGGTATGTCGGCAATCTGTGCTCAGCGCCTACTTGCAGGCGTGCTTAGCCGCAGCACGCGCCGCCCACCGCAGAGGCGTTGTCGTGCGCGCGTTTTTCCCCTCACTCCGTTGTCAATACACTGTGTGGAACACGTGGCGGCTGCTGAGGCAATTGTTGACGGCTGACTTCTGCTGCTTGCACAGCTGGTGGGTGGATGATGCCATGGGGAACAGCGGGTGCATTCAGAAGGGAGGTGCTACTGTACCAGCGGGGTGTAACAAATTGGCGAACTACACAACTGTACTTCTTTTCTTGTTGCATTAAAGTGGCTGGTGCGCGCAACTGTGTTTTGGTTTTCTGTTTGCACCATACACGCTCTCTGCACCCAGACGCCGCATATGATGCCAGCATAACCCTTATGTGTATTTGCATGTGTATGTGTGTGCATAGGCACCCTTGTGTGTTTGATGCAAGTGGTTGTCACTGACAACTTGTCAGTGGGGTGGCTGCGAACCGAGGCCATGCAGGGTACGACATGGGGATGATGCTAGTTTTCAGCAATCTGAAAATGACAAGAATTTACCGCGCTGCTTTGTGTGTTCAGTGTAGTGTGCACATGCTGAAGCATTACACAGTGCACCGTGCTGTTGACAATCAAGGCCATGGCCAGTTCTGTCCTGAGTGAACATACGGGGGGCGGCAATTTCGTCCCGGATGGCCATTTCACCTCATGGTGGTCAGTACCGGTTTGTCCAGGGGAACCTCGTAATGTCCACTGCACTGGCTGAGATTTATCGGCAGTCACTTGGTAAATGTACTCCTGAGTGAAACGCACCTCCACCACCGACACATCGAGCATGAGGGGGAGCGAGCGGCCAAACACGCCCTCAGTAAATGCAGCACTGCAGGGTCATGCGCCTGAGCACATCAGTGCCTGGCGGCCGCGACTGCGCCCTGTCCCGACAATGTGTGGTAGTACTGTTACGGTACTTCAACTATTACTTGCACTTTGGCGTGCCAAGCTTGAACCACGGTGTCCTGCAGTACACTGTACGTGCGTAACTTTCGTTTGCTCTTGTGGCCATGCAAGAGAGCCCATGCATGCCAGCATTCCAGCACACTCGTGGATCACTACTACTGTTCGTACACATTCTTTGCCATGCATTTGCCTTGGCACCTGTAGTGGCCGTGCTGGCATACATGACTTCCATGGGCTCTTGCACGCCCACAAGTGCAAATAAATAAAACTACTGTGTTGCACGTGCACGACCTTAGCGCGTGCAACAATCTATATTTGGCTTCTCTTGCACCCCACAGTGTTCAAATAAAGTCAACCCCTTCCCTTTCCTAAACTCCCTGAGGAAGGCTAATGCTGCCTACCTGTTGCGGGTGCATGTGGCGCGGAGGCTGGCTTTGTGTGCTTTTCTGTGTTTGAGCCGCCTCTCAGTGTTTCCGCGCGGACCGCGGCTTGCTCGTTCGCTTGCGACTCTATATCGGCGTAGAAAGTGCCCTTGTGCCTCCGCCGCCGCTCTCGGTCCGTTCCCTGGCCTGCCCGCAGAGGTGGAAAAAAAAACCTGCACTGGAAAGCGGAGGGGCCACCACGTGCAATGGTATGGGGGGGTACGTTGTCAGGGCTAAGGGCCCTGCCTGATCACGTGCTCTTCGGAGGTGCGCGCGCCGCTCACAATTTTCTTAGTTGTGTGGGTGTCAGCACCACAGTTCACCGCCAGCGGCGCCAGGCTCACATGTGCCATCCACAGCGACCTTCCGCCAACGGCAAATTGTGGCCTGCTGGTGCTGCGACTGTAAACAGCAGCAGCCAGGCGGAGTGAATTGCAGGCGGGGGCGGGGTGGAAACCGCGCCAGCAGGCCTGGGCAGCCGCGAGCGGGCCTGGCAGGTTGGGGGCAACGAGATCGTATCGCGCCATTCAGTATGTACGCCTCTGCTTGCACTGCGCAAAAACGGCGCTGGACGCGCATGCCGCCCCAAGGGATCTGTTGCACACAGCGGTGGGGGTGGTGGCAAACGTGCAGCGGTGTCTTGGCGCTGCAGCGCGCTGCGATGTGTGTGTGTCCAGGGCACCACCCCCCTCCCCGCCCCCCTCTCTCTGGTCTGCGCGCCTCGCTTGCACGCCCACTGTGTTTGTGACCGTCTTTCCTTCGATGCATGTGATGACCACCAACACTTTTTTGCGCCAAAGCTTGCACTCAAGACAGCCAGCTGAGGTCTCACGTCTCACGACGCTCGCGCGCCTCCACAGTTACTGCAGGGGTCGTGGCAGGTGTGTTGGGTGGCGGCGGAGGGGGGCCAGTCGGCGCGGCGCAACAACACCTGTGTGATGGACACCTTCTGAGTGGAAGCAAAACGGGAACAACATTTTTTGATCGATGTGTTTGCGCCAACTGGTGCTCAAATGAACGATCCAGGCTTCCAGAGGCAGCGGAGGGAGGCAGCAGCAGTGCAGTCACTCACACACGTCCTGACAGCCCCCCATGAAGCGGGTACGGGCAAGCACGGGCAGCCTGGGCAGGCTGAGGGTGGATGACCATGCCCCCGCCTGGTGCAGGGAGGCGGAGCCCTGCCAGTCCCCGCTCATGAGCACGCGGCAGATAGTGCCAGAGCTGGGCACAGACCTTCTCAAGCTGCAGAGGCTGGGAAAGGGAGCCACCAGCAATGTGTACCTGGCGGTGCACGTCCGGACACTGGAGCTGGTGGCTCTCAAGGAGATCGAGGTGCGAACACCCGCGGACAGGGACACCGTGCGCAGTGAGCTGCAGGCACTCAAGTCTCAACGAAGGTGCGCGACCATTCGAGCTGTGTTAGCTGCGTTTCTTGGAGTCGGCAAGCATTGGATGTTTCTCGTGCGTGTGCGAAAGGGGCCGCCCCGACGACGGGGCGGCGCGCCAGGCCGCCGCCGCCTTCATGAAACGGCGATGCCGTCACCTCGCCCCCCCTCCTCAGTGCTCTGGTGCGCAAACCGAAGGGCCGCTCCTGCTGCTTGCCGTGATGTGGCATTGCGTTGCGCCATCCGGTGCGCTCTGCCACAGCAGAGCAGGTGCGGGGTGCAGCAGCGCGGCGGCCGTTGCACCTCGCCCTTTTAACACCGCCTGCTGCCCCCGACCCCACCCTGCCCTCTGCCATCCCCTGCAGCCCCCTGGTCGACCGCAGCTTCACCAGCGACGACGGCGCGTGTACTTACATAGTCAAGTTTTACGGCTGTTACATGCCTGTGGTGCACACCGCGGTGCTAGCGGTGGAATACGTGGGTGGCGGCAGCCTGCAAGCGTGGATCGACAGGGCTGAGCCAGCGCCCGCCCCCTGGCTGGCCCACCTGTCCCACCAGTGCCTACTCGCCCTGCAGTTCCTGCACACCAGCGGGCGCACTCACTGCGACGTCAAGGTCAGTGCTTTGTGGTGTTTTGGAAAAAAGAACTGAGAGTACAAAATCTTCATCATGTCTATGATCATCACACTCGCGCACTGGCTTGCATGCCTGCTCCTCAGCACTCCGCTCTACGCGTGCGGCTGCAGCAGCGGCAGTGTCCATAGCAGCGGCAGCTGACCTCGCTTGCACGATGCTCTGCTTCTGTTCTTGGTTGCCTCTCAGCCCGCGAACGTGCTTCTGACACAGGATGGGGACGCCAAGCTGGCGGACTTCGGCTGCTGCGCCTCCGGCCGCGCCGCCAGCAGCTGCGTCACAATCGCCCGCGCCATGAGCACAATGCTGGGCACCCGAAGATACATGGCCCCCGAGCGCCTCAAGGGGGAGCCACCGGCCCCAAAATCCGACGTGTGGAGCCTTGGCCTGGCCATGGCGGCCGCCGCACTGGCGGAGTGCCCCGTGGCCCAGGCCGCCAACGAGTTCGAGCAGGTGCACGAGTCCGAGCGCGCGCTGGCAGCAGTGCAGGCCGCGGAGGGGCTGTCCCCCGAGCTCCGGGACTTCCTGTGCTCGTGCCTGCACCCGGAGCCCGATGTCCGCGCGGGGGTGGCGGCCCTGCTCGCGCACCCCTTCATGCGCCAGCGCCACCGCTGGCGCGCCGCGTGCCCCGCGGTCGCCGCCGCCATCGAGAAGCACCGCACGCGCACGTGGTTCCCGCTGGAGGAGGTGGTGGCGGAGGTGGCGACGGCGCGCGCGGAGCGCGGGCTCGGCAACACGGCGCTGTCCCGCACGTCCCTGGGGCTGCTCGCCCGCACGCTGGACGCCTCGGTAGACGCCCTCGCCGCCGCCTTTGCGGCGCACGAGGCGGCGGAGGCCGACTATAGCGACGACGCGCGGCCGCCGCTGGGCGGGCCCGAGTTCGACGGCAGCGGCTCCGAGTCATATTTTGGCACAGGGAGCCTTGGCTCGGGGGGGCGGCGCGCCCACTCCCACGCAACCCTCCCGCGCCACTGGAGCCGCTCGTGCATGCTCGCGCCGCAGGACTCGCCATCGGGGGGCACGGGCATGCTCAGCAGCAGCAGCCGCGGCACGCAGCGCCTGCACACGGCGGCGGGCGGCGGCTGCGCGGCGCCGGCGCCGTTTGCCGTCGGCCTGGATTTTGACCTCGAGTCTTTGGCGGAGGAGATGCAGGCGGCGCTGGACATCCGCGACCGCATGTGCCGCCTGCGGCGCTACCGCCGCTGCTTTGTGGGGACCGCGGCGGCGGCGTGGCTGCGCGCGAGCGGCGCGGCGCCGGACACGCCGGCGGCCCTCCAGCTCGGCAACGAGATGCTGCGCATGGGCATATTCTCGCACGTTTGCTCGGAGCACCTCTTTGAGGACGCCAACCTCTACTACCGCTTCTCGGACGAGTGGACGCTGCGGCGGGAGGCGCGGCGTGGCGCCGCCAGCCGCCGGCGCGCCCACGCCAGCAGCTATGCGCGCGCCCCCCCCACCGGCCCCGAGCGGCGCACACGCAGCTTTTCCGCG
>JAULBY010062844.1:0-10267 GCA_032358315.1 Ophiocytium majus | reverse complement strand
CTGGGACATGGGGCTGTAATCCGTTAGAGTAGTGCTCTGGCAACATGCCAGGCTTCCCTTAGAGTACTGAGCATTGCTTCCCTGATGGCGCACGCCCCACTGCCGGCTGCAGCCAGCACCTCTCCCGGCTGCAGCCAGCACCACTGCCCGCCACAGCCCGCTGCTTCACATTTTCTGCTGCCATGGCTGCGTCATACTATGTAGTACGGTACTGTAGTAGATTGACACTGTTTTGCGCCTGGGCTGTCATCACTGGGACCACGCCTTCTGTGCCTGCCTGTTGTCAATTGTCAATGACTGTCTGGAGGAGCGCAAGGCCGACACACCATGTTCCTTGTATTGAACTCCGGTTAGGGCGCGGAAAGCCCTTTGCACACGGTGCGTGTGACCAGACAGGTAGCGAAAAAGCTGGCAATTCTCAGTACTCTAAGAGAGGCCTGGCATGTTACCAGAGCACTCCTCAACCTTCCCCCCATGTCCCATGGGACCTGCTCCCACCCATGTACTTGTATTAAGCTCCTCTTAGGGCGCGGAAAGCCATTCGCACACGGTACACGGCACGCACACAAAGCCGGACCACACAATTGAACCGAAACCAGGCGTTGTTATGTTACGTTATCTCTTGGGTTCGAGGCGAAGAACGTGCCACCACTGCCTATGGTCACAGTGCAGCATACGGTGCGTGAACAAGGTAAAAGGGATGCAATGGCAGCTGACACATGTGCTGTCGTGGGTGCCAGTGGGTACTAGTAGCAAAATGCCATTGTGCGCACAATCAGAAGGGAGGCTGACACACAGCACCAAAGCCCACAAACAAGACTGAGGGCAGCCCCCACAAAAATGGCCAGCATATGCACACCTGTCCAACAGGAAGATCACAGATGCGAGCTCTTGCACAGCCGTTCATTCCTGAACCAAAAGGGAGGGCCACCCCACCGACGCACCATGGGACAACGAATTGGGGTATGGCGTTCAACCGGGCATACACCTTTGCGACACACTTGAATAACATGCGCTACTGACACTTGAATTACATGCGCTGGTGACTGAAGGAGTCTGTGCACTACAGCGAAGCAAGCATCACAGCCGACTACGCCCGCTGCGGTTGTCTGCACGTGCGCTCAGCGCTCGCAGCGCCGCCTGCGGCGTGCCGCGCCGAAACCGCTCGTCCAACTGCAAAAACTCGGCCTCGAGCGCCGCCTCCAGCCGCGGCAGCCGCGCGGCCAGCATGACGCGCTTGTAGTACGCCGCCGACTCGGCGCCAAACGGCAGCGACAGCAGCGACTCCCTCAGCACCACGTGCACCTGGCTCACAAACCCCTGCGCGGGGAGCACGCGCGACACCAGCCGCGCCGCCAGCGCCTCCTGCGCAGTGAGAACGCGTCCCAGAGCCAGCATTTCCGTGGCGGCGCTCTGCCCCATGAGGGCGGGAAAGGTGACGGAGCTGCAGAGCTCGGGGACGACCGCGAGGCGCGAGAACGGCGTCCAGAAGGTGGCCTGCGGCGTGCAGACGACCAGGTCGCAGTGCGCCAGCAGGGTGACGCCGATGCCCACCGCGGGCCCGTTCACCGCGGCCACGAGCAGCTTGGGGAAGCGCACGATCGCGCGCATGAACTGCCCGGCTGGCTGGGATGCAATGGTGGAGCGGTTGGCGGCAGCGGGAGCGCCGTCGCGCGACAGCTCCTTCACATCCGCCCCGGATGAGAAGTAGTCGCCGGCGCCGGTGATGATGAGGACGGCCACGCGTGTGTCAGCCTCCGCGCGATGCAGGCACTCCGTACATTGCCGGTATGCATCGCGGCTGAAGGCATTTTTGGCAGCCGGCCGGTTTAGTGTCAGCACCGCCACCTGGCCATCTTCGCTGACGTCATACTTCACCAGGTCCAACATCGAGGGGGAGGGCCCCGCAGTGGTGTATGTGTGTGGACTGCGACAGGTGGCGGCCGGTCACGGCTGTAGCAGCAGCAATGCGCGAAGCAGCAGCAGGAGCGATAGCACACCCAAGGCCATCAGGTGGCACCGTGGCACATGACCCCCCAGGTGTCAATCATGCGCAGACTTTGCGAACAGCCGCAAAGAGATGCACAGATGATTGCGCGATGCGCCTACAGAAGCAGATAAAGGTGAGGCAACAGAGCAGCAGCAGCACAGCACCAGCACACCGCCGGTGGGCAGTGGCCCGTTCTACAGATGTAGCGTACAGTATGTGACACCAAGCTGCAGCAAGTGCTAAAGTAACGGCATGGAACCTGGTAACGATGCTGCACGTTAGACATCGGGGCTGCCTAGTCCGTACTTAGCACTCACCTTCACACCACTGCTCGCGTCGTGGCTGTCACCTGTCGCCGGTGTAGTAGGTCCGCTTCCGAAATTTGAACTGCCAAACGGTCAAGGGAGTTGCTGAGCACTCGCGGGTAAAAAAAAGTGTTCGGGAGGAAGATGAAACCGTAAAATGCGGGCACAGTCCACACAGCACAGACACTGCTGGTGGAGCTGCTGGGCCTCCGACGTCATCGCGGTGCCTCTCGTTCAGCACCAGCTCTCGCAGTCCCCGTGCCGCCAACCCAGAGCTAGAGCACGTGTACTGTTGCCCATGTAATGTACAGCGAGGGAGCATGGCAGGCGCACGCGCGGCTTGCCGCGTGACAGCAGCTGAGTGTTCACCACCACCACCAGCAGCAGCAGCCACAGCAGCAGCAAAGCCGTGCATCTGGCTGCCAGCGCCCAGGTTGTTAAGCTTGGCCCCCGACTGGCGATAGTGAGGATGGGGGCCGGGGCCAGCGCCACGAAGACGAGGCCGCCCGCGCCGCGCACCTCCCAGAGCGCCCCGTCCATTCTGGCACATCAGGGGACACAATGGAAGGTAAGGCAGCCCCGATATGTAGAGGTTGCCTGGGCTGGATAAGGCAGCAAGAGCAGACAGCACGGCAGCAGCAGAAACAGCGGCAGCGCATAGGCAGAGCCCATGCGAAACAGATGAGAGTGGCACCGGCCCCAACACGTGCAGCAGGAGCAGCGAAGGAGGCCCTGGTGTCAGCCCGAATAATGCGAGCTGTCGTCTAGCAGGTGGCCCGTGCGCTGTCAGGTAGCTGCAGCCAGAATCTGACCACCGCCACCACTCAACAACCTAAGCTGGGGCTAGTGCCCGCCGACGATCGCCGATAGGGCGTTGAGCACCATTCACAGGTTGACGCCACCGCAGCCCTGTGCTGGTGCCAGCCCAGCGAGCACTTATGCACCCCCCCCCTGCTGCTGTGCTGCTGCCCGCGCACTACCCCTGCGGCGCCAGGTGATACCGCCGCCGTGCCAGATGGTGGAGAAGTTCGAGAAGGACGGAACTTTGCCGTCGGGAGCGGACTCGGACCCGGAGATAATGGAGCTGCGCACCACGCTAGACGACCCTGTGGGGCAGAAGTACATTGGCGCTTTTGCCAAGAAAATACTCACTCACGGTGAGCCGCCGCCTTTGCGGGTCACCATGGCTTGTGCGCCGCTTTCTAGAAGCGCTGGTGTCAGCGGCGCATCATGCCTGGGAGGCGCACACACCGCATGCCGCTGCAGCGGCGGCGGCGGCCGTAGTGGCGGCGGCTGGGGGTGACGGCGGCGGCAGCGGCTTCACGTGCCCATGGCGGCCGTCGCTGCACAGCGGCGGTCGCAGAGGGGAGGGCGCTGGCGCGTTGGCGGCATCCGGTTGGGCTTCAGGGATGGGGGTGCGGGTGGGGATGGGTTGTGTGGTGGTTTGGGTCTCAATTTGGGTTGGGCTGTTGTTGTTGGGTTGCGTCAAATCTAGCAATGCCGCACATATGCACCTTGTCACTTCTCACTGGCGCTAGCGCAGCCCGCGGCCGCTGCTGCAGTGACCTGCGCAATGCCTGGCGTGCGTGAAATTAGGCCCAGTCAGGGCGGTGCTGAAAGCCAGAAGAGACGCCAACAAGTAGCTGGAAACAGAAGTGTCGCGCATACACAGGTTCGTATGGAAAACAGTGTGTCGCGCGGCGCTGCCATGTCTTGAGGGGGGGCACGCAGATCTGGTGCCAACTGTGTGAGGCGGTGGGCACAACCGTAAGCGTCACCTGGCATGCGCAGTGTGCGCGTGCCGGAAAGCGCCCAGCGGCATGGCGGGGCCTGCGGCCCTCCCAGCGCAGGCAACGTGCCCACTAACTTTGTAGTAGGCGGCGGGGGCACACGGCGACCGCTGTCGACTTGCGCGCATACTGGCAGAGCCCTCGTGCGGTGCACGGCGGCACGTCGCACCTCTTCCGCGCCCAGCACTTTCGCGGCACAACGCTCTGACTGACTGGCGCAATCACTTGTGCCTTGCCGCCGCCCTGCTCTGACGGCGGTTGTGACGGCTGTGGCGGCTGCGGCGGCGCGGCACAATGGCCGGGTCTGCGGCGCTGGCTTGGTGGCGTGCGCGGCGGTGGTTGCGGCGGCGGCGGCGACGGCGGCTGGCGGCGGGGGGGGTGCAGAGTCATTTTTTGCGTGGACGGAGATCCAGGAATACCGCAGCATACCCACAGTGGACTACCAACGCGGCATGGCCATGCACATCTACCAAAAGTACATCAAGGAGGGGGCCATACTGCAGGTGAGGCCGCCTGCAGCCGCCGCTTTCGTCGGAGTGTGCTGCTGCCGCGCTGGTGCATGTAACCGGCAGAATGAGCGCCTTCTGCCCATCTGACGGTGTGCTGGGCGGAAGCACGGCCAGCGCTAGACGCTGGGGGGGTGGGTTGCAGTGGACGTACATAGCGCGCGCCCGTATGACGTGCATGCACACGTGCGGACACCCAGGACCAGCTGCGCCGCACAGGAGTCCTAGGCAGCGTTTCGGTGCTCCAGCACAGAGGCACAGCCACTGGCGCCGACATTTGCATGCGAGCGGGCGCACTGGAGGGGCACACAGGCGCGTCTGGTACCAAGCGCTGGCGGCCTTGGCCTGCTAGGTGGCGCACATGGCATGTGTCACTTGCGGTGCTGCCCCAAACTTCAACACAAGCACTTCTCTGCGGGCTGCTGCTGCTTCCGCAGCGCCGGGTGCGGCACGGCTGACGCTGTTGCACGCCGATGCGTGCGGGTGCACTGTTGCGCCACTGCCACTGCTGCCGCCGCCGCTGCCGCCGCCGCTGCCGCTGCCGCTGCCGCTGCCGCTGCCGCTGCCGCTGCCGCTGCCGCTGCCGCTGCCCATGCTGCTGCCGCTGCCGCTGCCGTCACTGCTGCTGAGCAGCTGGGCTGCGTCCACCCCGTGGACCGCGAGGCCATCAAGAGCACGCTGGACATGTCGAAATTCGACCCGGGCGTGCCCATGCGCGGCCTGTACGACCGCGTGCAGCAGCTCGTGTTTGTGGAGATGTTCCACAACACGTTCAAGCGCTTCAAGGCGTCCGACGAGTACCGTGACATGCGCAAGCGCCTGCGCGAGACGTACAACCGCGTGTGCCTCAGCGACTTCGACTACATTGAGCAGATCGGCGAGGGCGGCTTCGGGCGCGTGGTGCATGTGCGCAAGAAGTCGACGAACGCGCACCTCGCCATGAAGATACAGCTCAAGGTCGCACTCTTGGAGACGTTCAGCGACGACCCGAACCGGATAGACAATGAACGGTGAGTGGCGGAGCGCCGACGGCTCGCGTGCGGCTGCGCGTGCGTGTCCGTCCTCATGCGGGACGCTGTGGCGGGTGTGGGGGGAAGGAGGTGTAGGTGAGACAGCGTAGGTGGCCGGCGCCGCATACGTTTGGTAGGGCGTGTGAACCCGAACCGGATAGACAATGAACGGTGAGTGGCGGCGCGCCGGCGGCCGGGCGTATTGTAGCATTGCTTCAGCAAAGCTTGTGCGCATGCGTTCCAGCGGCTGGCGGTGGCGGGGAGCCTTGCAGCATTGCATCAGCATGCCATGCGGGGGCAGCAGCAGAAGCAGCAGCAACGACGCTCTCCAATTTGGTCGTGCGGGTGACGGCGCCAGGCGGCGCGCGCCGAGTGCGTGTGCGTGCTCGCATGCGGACGCTGTGTGGTGTGGGGGGAAGGAGTGCAGGTGACCGGCGCCACACAACACATTCGGTAGGCGTGCCACCGCTCGCCGTGGGCGGTGCGCCGCGGCAGCAGGCGGAGGCGACGCGGCTCATGTATGTGCGACACCCTGGGCAACCAGCGCTGTGGCACGTGTCGGGGGGGGGGGGGGGGGGGGGGGGGGGGGGGGGGGGGGGGGGGGGGGGGGGACCCTCGCCGCGGGCTGTCAAACACTGCAGTGGCCCAGAGGGGCGCACGCTGAGATGGAGGCCTGTGATGCGGGGCAGGTCTTAAGAGGTGTGGGCCGCGTGTGACATGCCCTATTTAGTAGCCAGTGCTAGTGCAAAGCCCGGGGAAGGGGGCGAACGCCTGCCTGCTCAGCGCATGTCGCACGCACGCGTGCGTGCAGAGCGGCAATGGCGTGTGCGTGTCTGCAGGCGGCCAATCCCAGTGCTCCTGCCGTCGCTGGTGCGTGGTGCCTGCGCAGGCGGGTGCTGGCGTCGACGTACCACCCGTTCATTGTGGGCATGAACTACGCATTCCAGACGGAGACGCTGGCGATCATGGTGCTGGACCTGGTGACGTGCGGCGACCTGCAGGTAGGCTCGCAAACAATGCAATCATGTGCTGCGAAATGCACATACATCTAGTACTACTAATATGTATACAGGTACTACAGTAGTATATTTACTTCCGAAGTACATTGGTACACATGAACGGTGCACTCACAATTCGTTGTGGGGCAGTGTCGCCGTGAGCATGAAGTTTGCGTTCCAGACGGAGACGCTGGCGATCATGGTGCTGGACCTGGTGACATGCGGCGACCTGCAGGTAGGGCTGCGAAAGTCCGTATCACTTCGAAGCACTTGTGAGTATGTCGCATTTTTAAACGTCCCGCTGTCCACATGCCCGCATGTCTCCATGACTAACACACAAACTTTTAGAAAAGCGTTACATTGTGGATGTCAATGTGAACATTGTCCACATAAAGCGCTTGCCAGGATGGTGCTGGACCTGTTGACGTGCGGCGACCCGCAGGTAGGGCTAGCAAACTCCAAACAGTGTGTGCTGATATTTACATGCTCATATACTGCTGTACTACTAGTTCCTAGTAGTACTTGAAACATGTGTAGTACTTCGAAATATGTGTACTGATATGATAATACATGCTCGCCATCACGGTGCTGGGCCTGGTGACATGCGGCGACCTGCAGGTAGGGCTGCAGAACTCCAAACAGCGTGCCGGTATGCACATGTTCATGTACTCGGCAACCTGCAAGTCCGGCTGCAAAACTCCAAACAGGGTGCTGATATGCGCATGTCATATGCAACGTAGTACTTCACACTACAGAAGCACTTCATATCACACAAGTACATGTGCACTTCGAACTGTGTACTTCGAAATATGTGTACGGATAGTACATGCTCGCCATGATGGTGCTGGACCTGGTGACGTGCGAAAAACGACCTGCAGGAGGCCATCAACAACTCCGCCAACAAGCGCCTGAGCGAGGTGCGCGTGCAGTTCTACGTCGCCGAGATCATCCTCGCGCTGAGCCACCTGCACGAGCTAGGCCTCATGTTCCGGGACCTCAAGCCCTGCAACGTGCTGCTGGCGCAGGTGAGCCCCCCGGCACAGGCCTGAGGCTTGCCCCATGGTGTGCGCTCGCATGTGCATTACTCGAAGAAGGTTCTTGACAGCATCTATTATTGGTACAGTCATTAACTTAACAGCATCTACTTCGAGTAAAAGTATTGTTGATACACAGGTCCCAGGCTTGCCCCATGGTGTGCGCTTCCATGTGCGTGAGCAGGCATTATGTGGGGGGGCAGGGGGGCACTGTCGCAACAGGCACCGGCGTGATGACATGCCACCGCTGTTGCACATGGTGTGAGCGCGTTCGCACTGCGCGCGCTGCATTTCAAGTCAGGGGGTCGCTGGTGTGGCGGGGCTGCATTGCTCACGCCAACCAGTTCACACGGCCAGCCGAGCATTTCTCGCCGGCGCGCCGCTGCTGCGGGGCAGCGCGAAGTCTTTCGCGCCACATAGATTTTTCATGCGCCTTTGCCTGCGCGTACGTGCGCCTGCGCACGTGCCACCCCGCGCCCGCTGCTGCCACGCACAATGACGCCCCACTCCGAGTCATCCGCCATCGCACACACTCCGCAGGACGGGCACATAAAGCTCACGGACATGGGAGGCGTGGCGGAGTTTGCGCGCGGCACGTGCCTGGACCAGCAGGACCCGCTGGCGTGCGCGACGCCGTACGTGACGGAGATCGGGCGCCAGCAGAAGGGCAACACCGAGAAGCGGAAGCTGTCGCAGAGCCACCGGCGGCGCAGCATCATGGGCACCCACGGCTACATGGCGCCAGAAATGGTGGGTGGAGTTGAAGTTTGGCTGTGGAAGTTGAAGTTTGTATATGAGTCACAGAGACACGGGCTCAGGTGCGACCGCGTATGCAAACTTACAATTCAAGAAGAGCTCTCGCGCATGGAGATCGACACCCCCCTTCCAACGCCGAGAGACCGAGCATGGCTGCGATCCAGCGCTCGTGGCGCCCGGTCTGAGCCACCCCGAGTTGAAGTTTTGCATGCCAACTTGAAGTTTGAAGTGGTGAGCCGGGCTCTGGCTCTGTGGCGGCAGCTTGCTTACCCTGACGGATGTGTTTGGCTGGGCCTTTGAGTGGGGCGCGGCTGCAGGCAGAGTCAATGAGACTGCGCACGCGGGGGCGTACTGCTCGTGGTGCATGGTGAGCGAGGCGGCAGAGGGGTGGTGCTGGCAGGAGCAGGCGCTGCCGCCGCCGCTGGCGGTGACAAACAGCTCATATATATGCTGAAGTACCTGGAAACTCATCTAGGAGCGATGTATAAATAAACGCTTGTACTACGAAGTATGTACTACAATGTATATAAATGCCACCCACCAAGTCTGACACAACAGGGCTCGCCGCCGCGCGCATGCTGCCATGCACACGGGCTCTGGCGGAGTACGGTAGCGCGTCGAAGCCCGTGACTGGCACGGCGCCCGCCACGGTGGCCTCACACCGTCTAGGCGCCTCCGCTGCGGCAGCCATGCTACTGCTGGCAGGAGGCGCACAGGCATAATCCCCCCCCCCTAAGCCACCTTGCATAACCGCGCAGGTGATACTGCTGAGCCAGCCGCGCGCCGTTGCCCCCGCACCATCTAGGCCCCACCGCTGCAGCAGTCAGCCGGGCATGTGCCACTGCTGCCAGCAGACGCACAGCCATGTCCCCCCCCCCCCCCCCCCCCCCCCCCCCCCCCCTGAGTCCACCTTGCAAAACTGTGCGCGTGGTGGAGCGCCGCAGGTGATTCTGCTGAGCCAGCCGCGCGCCGTGCGCAAGGGCTACACCAAGGCGGTGGACTACTGGTCTTTGGGCGTGACCATGTACAAGCTGCTCACGGGCGTGCGCCCCTTTGAGAACAAGCGCTTCCGCGCGTTCATGGAGGACACGCAGGCCAAGATGGGGGAGAACTTCGACAAGTACGAGGTCAGTGTTGGGATGGGGGCGGGAGCTCCGATACTGTGCGTGCGTGTGTATGGGTGCCAGACATGTGGGAGGCGGGGGGTGAAGACCCACACCAAAACATAGCAAGTATACCCCATCTAATGTCGTGGCTGATTCTGTACAGAATGCCACGCTCAGGTATGCGAGGTGCATTATGATGTACTTCTACTGAAGTATCTGCGATCACAGGGTGGAGTACCAAGTAGCCATATGCGGCAGGGGGTAGTCATGTGTGCGTGGTGTGCGTTCGGCTTCGCACTTGCTTTAGAACGCCAGAGCTCTTGTTGCTGGTGGTGGCTCTCGCAAGTGCGGGACACCAGGCACTATGTGTACACCACAAAGATGCCCGAGTGAAACCAGCGTGCAGCACCAACAAGCCAACCAGCAGCAACTGTGCAGGCGCAGCACCATCGTGTCGCGCAAGGGTGCAAGCAAATGGACGGGAGGCGGTGTCAGCGAGGCCCTCCCAGCGAGTGCAGAGCAGCAGCTGGAGCGGTTGCGTGCTCGCCACGCGCCGCCATACCTTAACTTCAAATGTGCCCCATGCAACCGCAAGTTGCGCACCACGGCTGCACATACAAACCGCGAGGCCGCTGTTCAGACAGGAGTGCATGCCGTCGCAGCGCAGTCCGCTCAGCAGCCCGGCACGCGCTTCTACCCGCCCGCTCTTGAGGACATCCTGACCGCAGTGTGCTTCCCCAGCTACAGCTCATGCCCCCCCCCCCCCCTCCCC
>JAULBY010062833.1:0-10268 GCA_032358315.1 Ophiocytium majus | reverse complement strand
CACCGACGGCGAAAACCCTAAAACCCCCCCCCCCCCCCCCCCCGTTTTCCCCTTCCACCTGGCTCGCCATCGCTGCAAGTCGCGCGCTGAACTGACCTCCCGTGCCGCCGCCGGACGTGCTGTGACTGCTCGCGCCATGGACAGGTGCCCACGTACTTGTACGGGCACGAGCCCAGCAACTCCTTTGCCGCGTGGATCGCCAAAATGTTCAACAACGCGGTGCGCGAGGACGGGCTCATACAGGTGCGGCCCCGGTGAACATTCACGCATGAATTCATGAATTCACATGCACATCCTTTGCCGCGCGGATCGCCAAGATGTTCAACAACGCGGTGCGCGAGGACGGCCTCATACAGGTGTGCCCCCCGGTGAAAACGCATGAATTTTCATATGGGAACCTGTGGAATTCATGTGCTGTACATGTGCCACCGCCCTGCCCATGCACAGATCTGTCGTGAGGGGGAGTTGCTTGCTGCAAGAGGGTTAATGACATGGAATGGGCATGCCGTTACTAACCCGCCTCTTACAATGCAGCCGTCGTGCCAATGGTGGCATGCCGCCACGAACACGCAAGTCGCAATGCCGCCCGCCCCGCCCATACACTCATTGCCAAGGCGGAACCACCTGCTGCAAGGGGTGGTGGAAACATGGAATGGGCATGCCGTCACTGACGCGCTCCTTGCAATGTCGCTGCCCTGCCCATAGTGACATGCCACCATGAACGCGCCCCTTGCAATGCCGCTGTTGGGAGCGGGAGCGTGGAATGGGAATGCCGTCATTGACGCGCTCCTTGCACATGCCGCTGCCCTGCCCATATGCATATTGCCAATGGCGGCATCATGTACACGCCGTAGTGGCATGACGCCCCTCGCAATGCCGCTGTTGGGAACGTGGAATGGGTATGCCATTCATTAACACGCTCCTTGCACATGCCACTGCCCTGCCCATATGCAGATTGCCAATGGCGGCATCATCTACACGCCATAGTGGCATGACGCCCCTCGCAATGCCGCTGTTAGGAAGATAGAAGGGGTATGCCATTCATTAATGCGCTTGCAAATGCTGCTGCCCATACGCAGATTGCCAATGGCGGCACCATCTACACGTAACTCACAATGCCGTTGTTGGGAACTTGGAATGGGTATGCCATTCATTAACGCGCTCCTTGCACATGCCACTGCCCTTCCCGTGTGCAGATTGCCAATGGCGGCATCATCTACACGCCGGGCAGCGCAGGCACGCGCCAGGAGGTCTTCCAGGCCGCCTGCAAGAACCACTACGCCGCGGACGGCGCGGAGGCAAGTGTGCGGCTCTGCTGCTGAGCACACAGTGTTGAAGTTGTCAAAGCGCACTGTGGACCCTGTTGCATGGTGCTTTTCGCTGACGCTGTGCCGCGTCCTGGTGCTGCTCGAGCACCTGGCGAAGACACGATTTTTGAGATCAGGTGCACGGTCCAAGTACTTTGCAGTATTATGCATCGCACTTCATGCACCTATGTCATCCATCAATCCACTGTGATCCATTAGACTAGTGCTCTGGCAACATGCCAGGCTTCCCTTAGAGTACGCAGTGCTGAGCATTGCCAGCCTTTTCGCTACCCATCCGATCCCTTTTCTGGTCACGCGCACCGTGTGCGAAGGGCTTTCCGCGCCCTAAGCGGAGTTTGATAAGAGTACATTTTTATAAAAGTACAGCAGCCTACAATGCCTAGACATTTGTGATGGCCCGAATGTGCTGAGCACAACACATTATGGGGGATGTTGCAAGTATTACAAGGTTGCGGCGAGAAATGCGCTACGAATTACCGAGTAGTTTGGAACATGAATGCGATTGCGGCAGCCCTAATCATCACGCAGCAGCAATGTGGGGATGCGGACCTGCCACATTGTTCAAGATGATACTTTATAAATACATGATTCACTACAACTATCAGTATTAAACAGTGATGTGACCATAAATTGATGCAGCTGTATTATTGAACATGACAAGAACCACTTGATATGTAAATAAAAATACTGTTAGGTGATTTAGCCGTATTTTTTATGCTTGGCTTCTTATTTCGGTTTCCAGGCGCCGGGCCCAGGGTGCGACTAGGGTCGCGCGAAAACGTACACGAGCAAGCGTATATAAACGCCGTGTACGGAATGTATATACAGCGTGTATATGGCTAATGTCTTGATAAAGACAGTGATAGGGACAGCTTGGCGCAGGCGGATGTGTGGGCAACGACTGGTGCTCTTGCATGGTGGCTGGCCCAGCATAGCAAGTTATTGCTCGTGCTTTGACAATAAAAAAATCGCCTGTATACTTCGAAGTACTACTGTAGTATATAGATTCGTATATACGTTTTCGTGCAACCCCACGCAAAGCATGCCGCCGCCGCGCGAAGCCTTCGAGTCCAGCCGCGGTACGCAGACACAGCAGGCCCGGTCACAAAGTCCGCCCCCCCCAGAGCACCAGCAGCGGCAATGCATGGCCACACTGTGTGTACACATGTAGACACCCCAGCAGTCTGGTGTGACATTGTGGTTTGAACAGATATGTGATGATGATACCGGTATAACATCGTCATAAATTTAAAAAAAGCAGTTGTGCGACGCGCGGGCGCAATGACTTGCGGCGTGGCGACTGTCCACCGCCCACCTCCCCGCCTAGTAGAGGCAGCACACGGGCCGGCAGATACCTTCCCGCCATGCAACCCCCCTGATTCCCTACCCCGTCATAAGAGACGTTTCAATAAAGAAGACATTATAGTGGGGGAGGCTTGGGAGTAGGGGCGGTAGGTAGCCGTGCGGACCGATGCATGCAGCAGGGCTGGCAGCCGCGCCACCGCCAGTGCCAGCACCAGGTGCTGCTGAGCAGCCAATCATGTACCACCTCTTGCTGAGCAAGCCATGCTGCGCCGGCCGTGCCGCCACCCACAGCGGCGTCCGGGCTACAGACACCGAAGCGGTTTTCCAGCGCCAGCTGCTGCTGAGCAGCCAAACATGTACCACCCCCTGCTGAGCAAGCCCCGCCGGTGGCGAACAACTTGCTGCTGAGCGGCCGAGGGTGTACCAGAAGGCGTTGCGGTCGACTGCCCCGCAGTTTGAAGCGGTGCGCGGGGTGGCGTCCGCTGCACAGGTGCGGTGTGCGGCGGCGGGTGCCTTCCGCCACCGCCGAGCGGCTGGCACACCGCACGTGAGAAAAGTAGTTGTAAACGTGAATTTGTTTTTTCATCTGCTCCAGTGCTCAGCAGCAACTCTGGAGGCAGGTGACTGCTGACCAGCACCCCCACCTGACAGGCGTTTGAGGCATGTATGCACATGGGCCCCCCCCCCCCCCCCCCCCCCTCCCCCCACCCCACCCCACCCCTTCTGCCAAGGGGCACCCTTCGGAATTTGGGTGAATCCTCTCAATTGAGTATGTCCTTGAGGCAGTCATAAATGTCCGTGTCCTGGAATTTGAAGCCCGCGCGCTCGAGCTTCTTGGGCAGGGCCTGTGGGCGGTGCTCAGCGGCGGCAGGGAGGCGACAGCAGTGCTCAGCAGTGGCGGGCACGTGCTCAGCAGCAGCAGGGAGGCAGCAGCAGCAGTGCTCAGCAGTGGCAGGTGTGTGCTCAGCAGCAGCAGAGAGGCAGCAGCAGCAGTGCTCAGCAGTGGCAGGTGCGTGCTCAGCAGCGACAGGGAGGCAACAGCGGCCGGCACGTGATCAGCAGGCGCAGGCAGTGCTCAGCAGCAGGCATGTGCTCAGCAGCAGCAGGCATGTGCTCAGCAGCAGCGGGCATGTGCTCAGCAGCAGCAGGCAGGCTCTCAGCAGCAGCGGGCATGTGCTCAGCAGCAGCAGGCATGTGCTCAGCAGCAGCAGGCATGTGCTCAGCATCCGCGGCAGCAGGCACATGCTCAGCAGCAGCAGGCCTGCAGGCAGTGGCTACAGGCAGGCAGCGCAGGCACCGGCAGCCCCGGGGGGGCGCGTGGCGCCATCGTGCGTGCTCGCTGGCGGCAAAGTTGAAGTTGGGACTTGCACAGCCCGTTTGTGAACCTCAACTGCTCGCATGCCATCATGTATCTAGAACGGATGTTGATCAAGTACTGGTATGGGATACAAACCAAGGTGGGAGGGTGTGTGCGCGTTAAAGAATGCACAGCAGTACGGCGGTGTCGTGTACTTCAAGAGGTATGCATAAGGTATTGCACACATACCATCTGCCCGCCGAACGGCAACTCCTTGCCCACCTGCATAAATAGCATACTGCAATGTTGGAGTTGAAGTTGACACAGCTGTCCATGACTTCAACTAAGCCTTAAAAACTGGCATTAAAGTACGCCCATGTCATGCAGTACGCAAAACTTATTGTGCAAACTGTACACACACCTTCTGCCCGCCGAACAGTATCTCCTCGTCCATCTATCCAAAGAGCAAGCTGCTGATGGCAGACTTGAAGTTTGCCAGTCACAAACTTCAAATATGAGCCTAAGAATACTGGCATTGCGTCACAACAATGCCACGCAGTATGCACAAAGTATACTTTGAAGTATCGCGCATATACTGCGTAGTAGTGCCATACGGTACATCAGACGTTTCGAAGCATACCTTCTGCCCGCCGAACAGCATCTCCTCGCCCATCTGTCCCAACAGCATGCTGCTGATGGCGGAGTTGAAGTTGGCCATCTACAGCCCTTCTAAACTTCCACTAAGCCTTATTAGTTATTTCAGTTGTGTAAATATACATGCGAGTTTTACAATATCCTGCAGTATGCACCATGGCATCATGCATACACGCACCTTCTGTCCGCCGAATAGCATCTGCTCGCCCATCTGTCCGAAGAGCACACTGCTGATGGCAGTGTTGAAATTTGTGTATTGGGCATGGAGACACAGAGGGCTTGAAGTTGGCCATCTGAAGCCCTTCACAAACTTCAACTAAGCCTCATTTGCTACTTCAGCAACAGCATCCTGCAGCATGCACAATGTCTTGTCCAAGCACACACCTTCTGCCCGCCGAACAGCATCTCCTCGCCCATCTGTCCAAAGAGCACACTGCCGATGGCCTCAGGCAGCGGGAATGGGGTCGGCCGTGACAGCGCAGCGCCCACCGCCCTGCTCAGCACAGCACAACACCGCGGGTGGCCACTTGGTTTTGTATATTCACTTGTTGATTATCGTAATACTTTGAAGTAAGCCCGGTTGGTAGTTGTACTCTGAATGATCCCTAGCCCTCAAGGACACTGACCGGCGCGTGTAGGTGTGCGGCTGTCTGGTGCTTTTCACCAGGTGCTTTTCACCAGGCGGACAAGTCACCCCACAGGCCTTCGGCCTGGCATTTTGCCCCAGCCACGGCAGTATCTGGGCTTAGCAGCCTGTTAGGTTTCTTTCACTAATACTTCAGAAGTACAAGTTTGCTTTCATGCGTGCCAGCATGCTTGCGGCCATGGCGCAAGGAGGTTTGTACTCTTATTAAACTCCGCTTAGGGCGCGGAAAGCCCCTTCCACATGGTGCGTGTGACCAGAAAAGGATCAGACGGGTAGCGAACAAGTATGTACCTGCATCCTAGTAGTGGGGAAAAAGAACAAAAAAAATTGGAGAAAGGAAAAAAAAAGTCCTAGTAGTAGTAGAGTACTTCAGCAGTAATACTTCAAACAAAGAGGTAAACAGTAGTCTATACTGTGCTGCCAAGTGGACTGGCACACCACCGAACGAAAGGTAATGCATATTTCGAAAAAAAACGGTGCATGCCAGGGGCACCAGGGCAGGGGTACCGCCTCACCTGGTGAAGACGGCGTTGGTGCAGGGGGCGGGGCCAACCGTGTTCACGGACCCACACTACACGGCATACACGTATACTTCGTAATACTGTGGTATACTACTGTGGTATACACTTCATTATGGTATTTGTTGCTAGAGTATACTAGTAGTAGAAGTATGTGCATGTGTATACATGTACACATGAATATGTACACATAATATGTACACATAATATCATAATTGTAGCAAAACGCATGCGTGCCTGCATATTTGTGAGGGCGCGCCCTTGCCTGGCGACGGCTGCATTGGTGCAGGGGGCTGGGCCAACCGTGTTCACGGGCCCACACTGCGCGCTATGTACCTGTACACCAGCAGACTACTTCAGAAGTACTCTTATTAGAGTCCGCTTAGGGCGCGGAAAGCCCTTCGGACACACACCGTGCGCGTGACCAGAAAAAAGGATCAGATAGGTAACAAAAACCAAAAGTACATACTTAGAAGGTAACATGTACTGGTGCACTGTGCTGCCAGGCAGACTGGCAGATCATCGAATGGAAGCTATTGTGTACGAAGAAATTCAAGAAGCACTGTTACATGCCAGGAGCACCAGGGCGGGGGTACCGCCTCACCTGGTGAAGACGGCGTTGGTGCACGGAGCGGGGCCAACCGCATTCACGGGCCCACACCACATGTTATGTACCCACGTAGAGTACTTCAGAGAAACATACTTCTCCTTGTGTTTTTTATGCCTCACCTGGTGAAGACGGCGTTGGTGCAGGGGGACGAGCCAACCGCGTTCACGGGCCCACACTACACGGTCTACTCAGCATACAGGCATACTTCGTCGTACTACTGTAGTACCTTATAGTACATATTTCCTTGTTGATAGAGATATGATATGTACATGTGTTTATATACGCACATGATTGTATACACATATTTCTAACGAAGCGCATATGTGTCTACATTTCAGTAAAGGCGTGCCCTCACCTGGTGAAGACGGCATTGGTGCATGGGGCGGGGCCAACCGCGTTCACGGGCCCACGCAGGGCCGTGCCTCCCGGCGAGGCGGCCACAAACTCAATTATGCGCACCAGATCGCGGAGGGACACCCAGCTGCGCACGCGCACGGACAAGTGCATGGGAAAACCGATTAGTATTGGCCAAAAAATTGGTAAAAAATGGTAAAAATTGTCCAGAAAAATATGCGCACCAGGTTGCGGAGGGACACCCAGCTGCGCACGCGCACAGACAAGTGCAAAACTGGTGAAAGTTCGCCCAAATTTCGACTGAAATTGGGCACAGGGTGACAAGACACGGCGGGGCGATGCGCGCCAGGGAAACATTAGTCAACATATTTGCCCCAAAAGTCGACTGAACTTGGGCAAAAGGTGACCAGATACGGGGCAATGCGTGCCACGGGAGCAAGCTGGTAGAAATATTGCCCCCAAAAAGTCGACTGAAACTGGGCGAAAGGTGACCGCAATACGGTGCGATGCGCGCCAGGGGCGTGCGCGCCCAAGCAGAAAAAGGCCGCACAAAACAAAGGATGAAAAAAAAGGATGAAAAAAATGGGTGAAAACAAAGATGAAAAAAAAGGATGAAAAAAAAAACGAGCAAAGACGGGAAGGCGTGAATGTGGCGATGTGCACCAGCAGGGGGCGCCCCGGATGCATGTCTGATAAGTAGGGCTGCAGAAAAATGTACATGACCGTGCTTTTTTTCGGTTAAACATGTGCAATAACTGACAACGCTTGGCCAGCAACCACGCAAGAGCATCAGATATCACCCACACATGCCTGAGCCAAGCTGTTACTATCACTTTCCCCCCCCCTATAACATTGGCCATGTAAGCTGTGTATACGCTCCGTATACGGCGTATATTGCTTGCACATCTATGTTTACGCGCAACCCTACTGATAAACACAACAGGATAAGGCTGCATCAAAGGGCGAAAATTTGGCGCAGGGGGGGCAGAGACGCTTTCCGCGATGCACCTGGTCACCCAGCATCTCAAGACACCACAAAAGATAAACACAAAATAATAAGTAACCAATGAAGCTGAAGTGCGTTTGTGCCTCAGAGCACTGCTGCTGAGCAGTGCCGTCCACCTCAAGTGCTGCTCGTCTGAGCCGGGTGCCCCCTCCGGGAGCAACTTCTACCCAGTACTTCAAGGATGTGTTGAAGTGCGTTTGGACAGTCCTTTTTGCTGCTGAGCACAACCGCAGCCTCACCTGAAGTACTGCTCGCCGGAGCCGAGGGCACCGCCGGCAAGCAGCTCAAACCCAGTACTTCAAGAACATGTTGAAGTATGTTACCGCAACAACATGTTGAAGTGTGTTTGCAGGTATTCGACAACGCGCTCACCTGAAGTACTGCTCGCCAGAGCCGAGAGCGCCTCCGGCAAACAGTTTAAAGATGGGCACCAGCCGGCCCAGGGCCCCCCCCTTCGGCGACAGCACGACGCCCGTGCGCAGGCACACGACGCGGGTCCCCTTAGCCTGCACAGAGCGCAATATAACAAGAAAAAACCCGGATAAGAGGGACATTTTTTGACATCTTTTCTTATGCGGCCAACGAGCGCAGACAGATAACGCGGGTCCCCCTGGACCTGCAGGAATCGCAATTCGACAACCAAAATAACTGATGCTTACAAAAAAAACAGGTTCTGACACATAAGAAAAAAAAATGCGACGCCTGTGCGTAGGCAGACGACGCGGGTCTCCTTAGCCTGCACAGAGCGCAACGCAACGATAAAAACTGGATGAAATGACACCTTTTTTAACATACTTTGTGGCAAAAAAAAAGTTGGACCTACTTCGGAGTGCTGATAAATACTTCTGACGTAAATTTATATATTTACATGTTTATATATTTATTTATATATGAAAAACTATGCGGGTCCCCTGAGTCTTCATGGTGCACCATGATATAGGGGGGAGGTGAGCCGGACAACGAGCACCTTTAGGCGACCATTATTCCACCCTGGCGAGTTGGTGGGGTGGGGGCCCTCATGCCTGGTGCTCTGTGCCCTAGCGCATGAGTTGTCATGGCCCCTCATCGCCGCTTGCACAACAGCAATCACCAGGGGAAATCGTAACTGCTGGGGGGTGCTGCTGCCTGCCTGCGCCTGTGGGAGCAAAGTTCACTCACTGCGCACTGATGAATTCATGAACACAAGCTCACGTGAACCTTCACAGCCTCCTCAGCACTGCGCCGCCACAAGTTTGGCCAGCCTTTATCAGTGCCAGTCGGCCACATTTGAATGGCGAAACCAGCTATACATATCGACAAACTCCTGGGTTCATGATTTCAGCCGCGGCGCACGAAAAAATTCATGAACACCTGGCTCGCGCCGTGAACGCCTCTTCCTCTCGTGAATGCCCACCATACGCAGGCCTAGGGGGAAACCATGAATTCATTCACTGCGGCGCATGGAAAAAAATCATGAACGCATGTTCCATCCCCCCTTGGAAGCTGCTCCTCAGGGCCTTGAGCACCTGCTGTAGAGGCAGCCTCCCTCTCCTTCTCCACCGGCACCGCAGTGCACCACCCGTTGGCCTCCAGGAAACATCATGATTGAGTTCATGGATAAAATTCATGAACACGCTGCTCACCTGGGCCTTGAGCGCCTCCGCCCCCTATGTACCGCGTCACGACCTCCACCAGGAAGCTGCGACGCTGCCGCCCTTGGCCCCGAACTCGTGAATTAATCCATGGACATCAATTCATGAATACGCTCCTCACCTGAGCCTTGAGCGCCTCCGCCTCCCACCACGTCACAACCTCCACCAGGAAGCCGCAGCGCTGCCGCCCTTGGCCCCGGACTCGTGAATTAATTCATGGTTAACATTCATGAACACGCTGCTCACCTGGGCCTGGAGCGCTTCCACCTCCCACCGCTCCACAACCTCCGCCAGGCCTGCAGGAAGCCGCCGCCCTTGGCCCCGTAATCATTCACACATTCATTCATGGAAGTTAATTCATGAGCACGCTCACCTGAGCCTTGAGCGCCTCCGCCTCCCACCGCTCCACGACCTCCGCCAGGAAGCCGCCACCCTTGGCCCCGGACTCATCAAATTCCTGCAGGAACGAAAAAGGCGGCGGATGGCTGCTCAGCAGCAGGCGGCTGCGGCTGCTCAGCAGCGAGCAGCAGTGCCTGCTCAGCAGAAGGTGGCTGCTCAGCGGCACATGGCTACGGCTGCTCAGCCGCAGGAGGACTCACCAAAGTCCTGCAGGAGCAAAATCGGGCGCCAGGCGGCGGACGGCTGCTCAGCAGTGGGCAGCTACTTCACACCTGGGCGCCAGAGCCGTAGCCATAGCCGCCGAAGGGTCTGTCACCTACTACTTCTTGAAGCTCTCTGGCCCAGCTGCGTGCGGCGTGCAGAACCGCCTCTACTGCCCCCCAGCAAGTGACGGGCGCTGCCCGCGCGTTGTGTCGCGTGTGCAAAACCTGCTCAGCCTGCGGCGTAATGTCACTTCTTGACGCGCTGTCTGAGAGCCCCTCCCCCCCCCCCCCCCCCCAAAAAAAAAAAAAAGGTGCCC
>JAULBY010062822.1:0-10268 GCA_032358315.1 Ophiocytium majus | reverse complement strand
TCGGTCCCAAGTACAGCATGTATTGCCCCCCCCCCCCCCCCCCCCCCCCCTCCCCTTTCACAGGTATACTTAACGTACTTCTTGATGTATGTGAGACCAGCACACCCCTCTGCCCCCCCGCCCCCCCGCCCTGCCACAGGTGCAGGTGGCGCCCAACAGCACGCTGCGGGACTATGGGGGGCGCCGCCGCTTCCACGGCCGCATCGCCACCGTGCGCTGCCACGCAAACAATCCGCTCGTGCGTGACAGGCTGATGAGTGAGGCGGGGGGGGGGCGGGTGCTGGTGGTCGACGGCGGCGGCAGCACGGCGTGCGCGCTCATGGGGGACACGCTGGCGGCGGGCGCGGTGGAGAACGGGTGGAGCGTGAGTGTTTGGTGGTGTGCTTTCCGAAGTAGTACCACCACGAGGCAGTTGTTTTCGCCTTTCTGACGTCAGCACCCGCAGGCCTGAGCTTGTTGCGGCTGCCGCAGTGCAGCGCTGTGTGTGTGGGGGGGGGGGGGTTGTGTCTCTCTCACTCTTTGGCTTGTAAGGTTAGTAGGTGGCACGTGGGAGCATGGCGCTGCGAGCTGTGGCAAACCGTTTATCTGCACTGTGTTGTGCACTGTAGTGATATGTTTCCGTGAACTACCAAGTAGTGCGAAACAAACGTGTGAGACGCTGATGAGCGAGACGGGGGCGAGAGGGTGCTGGTGGTTGACGGCGGCGACAGCACGCTGTGCACCCTCATGGGTCACACGCTGGCCGCCGGTGCGGTGGCGAATGGGTGGAGCGTGAGTGTGTGCGTGTCTGTGTGTCGCGACGCCATCCGCGACAGCGCGGCCATCCGCACACTGTGGTGCCCTGTTTCTGTGAACTGCTCAGAGCTGTACATGAACTGCTCATGTGCACTGCATCACTGTCCTTCTGTGTGTGGGCACAGGGCGTGATTGTGTACGGTGCCATCCGCGACAGCGCAGCCATACGCGAGCTGCGATGAACTGTTTTGTCACGATCTGTGAGGTGTTTTTATTAACTTACTGTGGATGTGGTTGCGCAGGGTGTGATTGTGTACGGCACCATCCGCGCCAGTGCGGTGGTCTGTGCGCTGTCGTGAACTGTTCACGAGCTGCAATACTCCTACAGTAGTATAGTGTATCTGTACTGCTTGTAACTGCGAACTGCATCGCTGTGGTTTATGCGCACACACGGCGTGATTGTGTATGGCGCCATCCATGACAGCGCAGCGATTCGGGAGCTGCCGCTCGGCGTGAAGGCACCTGCGCAGCGAGCTGTGCCGAACTGTTCCGAGCTGTGCTGAACTGTTGCGAGCTGTGCTGAACAGTTGGGAGCTGTGCTGAACTGTTGCGAGCTGTGTATGAATCTGCCTGTGTCACAGCATCACTGTCGCTTGTGTGTGGGCACAGGGCGTGATTGTGCACGGCGCCATCCGCGACAGCACGGCGATCCGCGAGCTGCCGCTCGGCGTCAAAGCGCTGACCACACACCCCTGCAAAAGCGGCAAGATAAACCCGGGAGAGGCGGACGTGCCTGTCGCCTTTGCCGGCCTGGTATTCACACCGGGCGAGTGGGTGAGTTTCTGCTGCGGGTGCGGTGTGTGTGCCGCCTTCACCTTGCATTTTCTTATCATGCGGGCGCGGCATTGCCCTTTTATGTTGTCTTACAGCGTCCAAAAGCGAGCTTTTGCCTTGGTGCATTCTGCTTCAAGTGTGAGCTTGTGTTCCACTTTTGAGCTAGTACAGTGGCGGGCCGCGTGTTATACCTTGCTGCGCCCCCCCCCTGCACAGGCACACACCCCAGTGTAAAAAGCCCTACCGGCGGGGAGACCTACTGTAGAGGTTTATCACCCCGTGATCATCACTTGCACATGGCAGGGGATTGCTACTGCTCCACCCTTGCCTGTGTTTGCTCAGCAGCAGCACTGCCCCCATCCAAAGCACGTGCCACACCAGGATCTGGCAGCGTAGCTTTGCCCACTGACCTGCGCAGCGGCGTTACACTGTGGCTGTACTCTACTTGGTGCCTGCTTTTCGTGTACTACAGTAGTACACTGGAGGTATGAAAAGTTCATGTACAAGGAGCGATAATCCCCGCCGGTAGGGGTCGTCACCCTGATATATATACTTCTGAAGTATACTTCGACGAAATATATATGTGCATACATATGGTTTCAAATTTCCACCGTTTTTTTCTGCAAATTCTGTGCCAATTTCGTGCAGCTGTACGCGGACGAGGACGGAATGATTGTGTCGGAGGTGGAGCTGGTGCTGCCGCCCGAAGACGGCGCGGCGGCCTCGGAGCGCTGAGCACCTCCCCTCACCTTCAACTTCTACTTCAAGTTGAAGCACACACTTGAAGTTGTTTGCGCTGAGCTGCCGGCAGACACACGGGCTGCGCCGCAGCAGCAGCGGCAGCGGCGGTGACAGGTGTTTGTGGCGTGGCTTGCAGCAGCAGCGCAGCTGAGCACGGCCGGGGTGTGCCGCGCCATGTCTGCTACAGCAAGGAAAACTTCAAGGAAGTTTCCAATTAAAGTCTCATTGGAAATACCTTGATGTTGGTGCCATCGCCGGCAGTGCTGATATGCTGCTGAGCCAGCGTCCACGGTAGCAGCGGCATCAACAGCATGGACAACTGCAGCACGGCAGCATTATGGGCCGTCTGCCACCATCAGCTTCGACAGCAGCAGCGGCGGTGGCCGTGGCAGCAGCAGCGGCGGCGGCACCAGCAGCGGCAGCAGACCGCGACGGCAGCGGCGGCGGCAGCAGCAGCCGCGGCAGCGGCAGTAGCAGCGGCGGCAGCAGCAGCATTTATACCACTGTTCATGGCAGTAGCGAGCGGACCTGTGTGTGGACATGTGCGCCTGGCACAGCGGTGGCGGCGTGGTGCCCCTGCCGCCACTGCTACGCACGACAGCAGCCCTGCCGCCGCCGCCGCCACATGCCGGGCCAGTGTATTGCGGCCTTTGTTGGACACAGCATGATTAATGTATGAGATGGTGTAGGGGTGGACGTCAGCGCTCCCAGCGGCACTGGGCCCTGCACTGCAAATGGACATCGTTGTCCTGCCATGTATAACCAATGAAGAGAAAGCCATGGTTTGACAGGGTAAAGCCAATGGCAACAGCAGACTGCATATGGTTGATGCCCCTTGCTGGCTCTGCTATTGCTGAGCATCGAGGCTGCTGCTGAGCACTGTTGTACTACCTCTCTCTGTCCCTGTTGCGCCTTGGTGAGTTGGTGTACACTCTGTGAGGCACGTGCCCGCCAAGGGCGGACACCGCGGTGAAGCACACACGCCAGTTGGGTTTAAATGCGTGCCTGCATGTGGACTTGAACTACCTGTGCGGCACGCCATTGCTACCGTGAAGCACGAAGTATAACGACCCCCCGCGTTGTCAACGGCGGGGTCTGCTGTTGTTACCACAGGGGTTGTTGTACAACGCACCCGCATTATACAGAGTACCCAAATTTGTACCGGTATAGAATACCCCCCCGCGTTGTCGTCATTAAGGCGCCGTCAGCCTCGCGGGGGGGCGGTATATAGGTGCATATGACGGTGCATAACGCTCCCCGCGTCATACAGCACCCCGTCATTATACTTTGTGCTTTACGGTTTCTAGCCACGGGCAGGCGCGCAGCAGTCAGTCATACTTCCGAAGTAGCAGATGCGGGGCACTTGTGCGGAAGTGCGTGAATATGCAGAGGCTGCGTGTGCGCGCCCACAGCACTGTAACAACACACAGGTTGATGCTGCATGGCAAAGCGCATGCATATACTTCAACGTATGTGGTTAGTACCATATGGTACCATATGCTTTGCATGTACTGTATTTATGTACACTTGTAGTAAACTCCGCTTAGGATGCGGAAAGCCCTTTGCACACGGTGCGAGAAAATCAGACAGGTAGTGAAAAAGCTGGCAATGCTCAGTACTCTCTCTCTCTCTCTAAGGGAATTTATGTTCACTAGTTGATATCGCTGTAGTGCTCAGGCAACAGCGAAACACAGGCAACACACAGGAGCAGCAGCAGCAGCAGCTTGCTTGCAACAGCCAGGCGAGTGCAATCACTCGCCGCAGTACAGAGAAAGCAAAACACTCTGCAGGTGAAAGCGAGTGTACTTCTGAAGCAGTAGGACGGTAGCACTCTGCGGGCAGCCGCATGGCGCGCCTTGTGCTCATACGTTTTTGCGCAACCCTAGGATGCAGTAACTGGCTGTCGCACAGGGCGCGCGAAATGCTCTCGCCGGTGAGAAAGCGCGTGCGGCAGCAGCACTGTGCAGGCAGCGGCATGCCGCGCCGTGTCGCATTGGATAAATGTGAGCCAGCAGTGGCACGGTGGGGGGCGGAGAGCGCCGCTCGCAGCGTGCTGTCAGTCCTGATGATCACATGCTAGCATGTGTGGGAATGAAGGGCAACGGGGGTGCGCCAGGCTAGCCGCAGTGCTGAGCAGCAGCTGACAACGCAGGGCACATGAGAGCATGCGCCAGAGTTTGCATAGAAGGGGTTTGGCACGTCGCATCGCGCAAACTTTATCATGCTCTCTTATGTATTGTCAGGTCACCGTCAGCTGTGTGTAACTTGCTGTGAACATGCAAACGACTACTCCCCCCCCCCGCCGCCCCCTCCTGTGCCGCACCGAAATTCCCACCTGGCTCCTGAGTCAGTGCGGTATTTGATCTCCCTGTGGACGCCTTGTGCTCTCAAATACACACCGAACACAGTCGCCCGCCTCTGATGTAATGAAGACCCCCCCCCCCCATGCCCTGCACATGCACTCCTGCTGCTGAGCACACACTGCTGCGCGTCCCAGCCATGTGCAACCCAGCTGCAGACACGTTCTGCTGCTGAGCACACAGCGCAACGCTGTCGCGCCGCACACAGCTGCCGCCGCGCGCCAAACAAACCGGTCGCCGCTGCTGTCTGCAAGCCACAACACGTGCTATCACCGCCGCCATCAGCTGCTGAGCAGCGCCTGCTCCGCTGCGTCCGCTGGCATGGTCGCGGCGGCGGCCCAGCGCCACCCTGCTGCCTCACCACCACAACTGGTCAGCTACCGCGGCGCGCCACAGCGCTCAGCAGCAGACTGTGCTCAGCAGCAGCAGCCGCAGCAGGGTATGCTCAGCAGCACCGCCCGCCGCGCCGCCCACAGTGTGCGCTCAGCAGCAGCACCAGCCGCTGCGTGTGCTCAGCAGCACCGCCCGCCGCACAGCCCACGGCATGTGCTTAGCGGCAGCAGCAGCCGCTGCGCGAGTGTGCTCAGCAGCACACCTGCTCAGCAGAGCAGGGCGGCCTGCTTGGCGGCATGCGGCGCCGCCTTAGTAGGTGTCGGGGGAGGGCAGGTTGGCGATGGTGAAGGCAACGATGGCGCCGCAGGCGGCGAGGATGATGGCGCCCGTCGCGAGCGCGCCGCCCTTGCCCTCTCCGTCCTCCACACGCATCTTGGGCTCGATGGCCCACACGTTGGACTTGCCTGCGAGTAGTAGCGATGGGGCAACGTAACAGCCGTATAACGTCCGTAATTGTAGCGTGCAACGCATATGTATTTATAACTGTGTTCGTAAAGCACGTTTTACGCCATGACCCATCACCACCTGCGAGATAAACCATAAGTAATAAGGTTAGGGTAAGCATGTGGGCGGTGGTGCGGTCAAAGCGAGTGCAACAATGACAGCTGAGAGGCAACTCTCAATGGCCCACACGTTGAACTTGCCTGCGAGAGAAAAGCAGTAGTGACGAGAGTAGGGAAGGCATGTGGGCGGTGGTGCGGTCAGAGGCAATACTGTAAGGCCCCCGAATAACATGTAGTATAGATGTGCAGAAGAGTGAGTTACAGTACATGTGTTGTTGAAGGAGGTAAAAAAACGGGCTCAATGGCAAACACGTAGAATCGCCTGCAAGAAAAAAAGTTACAATGAGAGAAGGGAAACCATGTGGGCGGTCACAGAGAGTGAGATAGTGACAGCTGAGAGGCATGTGAGCGTCCTGGGCTCAGTGGCCCACACGTTGGACTTGCCTGCGAGAGAAAAACAGCAGTGACGAGAGTGGGGAGAGCATGTGGGCGGTGGTCAATGGTAGTGCCTGGGGGTCCCCCGGTGGGCGGACCCACCCCAGTCAACCCGCATTTCTGCCACTAAAATTGGAATGTTTTTTGTGCCTTGGCGGGTGGCGTTGCCGACTGTGTGTGTGCTCGAGCCCTGGCAAAATTGGCCAGTACTGGGGGAGGTTTTTCATCAGCGCCCTCAACAAGCCTGATGAGCAGCACAAGTCCCTAGCAACCAAATGTACATGTGTGTGAGCATGTGAAACAAACCGGAAAGGTCGGCAAACGGCAGCTATCGTTGTGGGCAGTAGAACGCCATGCCAGTGCCCAGTGGGGTGAAATGTGTACATACTTGGAGGTAAGAAAAAGCCGGATAGCACCATTCACACACCGATCGGTACCACTTGAGGGCTGAACACACTGGAAAGTTAACCACCAATAGCCCTGGCACGCGCAGCAGCAAGAAGCTGGACCCACTTCAACTCCAGTACAACCAAATCAACTTCAAGTCCAGCTCACAACAGCTGCGCACGTGAGTGCGCTTGGCCCAGAAGCAGTGCGGGTACACCCTTGCCGCCAGCCGTTTCGCCAGCGCACATTGGCGGCCAGGGCACCACACAAAAAAAGTTACTGCGTGGTGCCTCGCTGAGTGCGGCCAACATGCCCTTCTGAAAAGCGGAAGGTGCAGTTTGCCTCTTGCAGTGCCACATTAACTGCAGCCCAAACAGGGAGGGACGTGCCAGCAGATGACGGCGGCTGCAGCACAACACAATAATTCCAGTTCACGTACCACAACCTAAATCAAAAAGTAAATGGTCTCACTGTTCTATTATCTATTGGCTGCGCACGTGACGTACACCAGTAATGTGGGCAGCCTTTGCTCTCTTACTGGGGGGGTCTGAACAAGGTTGGTGCGCATTTTCTGATGATTGTTGTTGACCAGTGGACATACATACTCATGTAGGAGTGATACATTACACCCTAGATCTCCTTCCCACCAGTCGCGGCCGCGCAGTCAAGCTGTGAACCGTGCAAGGGGCGATACAGCGAGAAACTGCGCCTACGGAGGCAGCAGCCCCGCACCTAGTGTAGTGTAAATTCCACTGTTGCCATGTGGTGCCAGATGTAACAGGCACATTTCATGTCCATATACTTCAAGCAGTCATCCATCTTATTAAATGGAGCATTGAAATGGCGCTACAACGCCTGACCGGCTTGGTCACTGGAGGCACCAGGGCAGGGGTTAATTGCACAAAACATTACGCATCTTCCGTTTTTTTCGGCCAACATACTTCAAAAAGTGAACAAACCTAAAAGGTTGCTAAAAAAAGTACAGCACTTTTGCACCAACCCTACCGACGTCTGGTCCCTCAAGGCGTCGTAAAAACGCAGGTTATTGTACAAGTAGTTTCATACTAAAAGTATACAAGTTTTGCGCATTTTCAGACCGTTTTGGCCAAAATATCTATGGAGATTCTGCACCAACCCTACCAACGCCTGACCGTCCCGGTCCCTGGAGGCACGTCATCACACAAATTCATTGTGCATTTGTGATATTATCGTTGCCGATATACTCCAAGAAACATATCCGATTTTTGCAAAACCCTGGGCTACTACTATGCCTCACTGTCCTGGTCCCTGGAGGCAGGTTGGCATTCGGCTGCAAAAATTTTCTGCACGCTCTTTGACTTTTTGAAACCAATATGTGTACATATGTCATTTACACTTCAAAGTACACTTCGAAGTACATACATATAGATAATATAGATATTTTGCTCCGATCCTATAGATATTTTGCTCCGATCCTACCAACGCCTCACCGTCCTGGTCCCTGGAGGCGCCGTAGCGCAGGTTGGCGTTCGGCTGGAAAAAGCCCTGCTGGCCGAAACCGGGGGCAGATTCGTCCACCACCTCCTCCTCCTCAACAGCGTCCGCTACCTCCTCCTCAGCCTGCTGCTCCTCACCGCCGCTGCGCAGCGGAGCCACCGCGCGCCGTGCCGCCACGCTGATAACGGTGGAAAAGGAGGTAAGCGGCACACAGCATAAAAATGGTTTAATGGGGGTGCGACAGGGACGGGAAAGGCGAGAAGCACACACATGTGGGGCTGCGCAGCAGTGCCAGTGCACGCCGTGTCGCCACGCTGATAACAGCGGAAAACGAGGTAAGCGGCACACATGAAAATGGTTTAATGGGGATGTAACAGGGATAAAGGGGCAGGTAGCACATATAACACTGGTGGAGTGGGGAGGTGAGCTGCGCAGCGGTGTCAGCGCCCGCCGTGCCGCAACGCTGTCAACAGTGGGGGGGGGGAGGCAACAAGTAACACATGAAATAGTGGAATGGTACTGTATGGTGGTTGTGCAGCGGCGGATAGCCGTAGAGAGAAAGGAAGAGACACACAAGAAAATGGTTCAGCGCCGCTGTATGGCTGCGCAATGGTGCCAACACGCGCCGTGCCGCCACGCTGGGAACAGGGGGGGAAAGGTGAGAAGCGCACATGAAAATGCACAAACGGAGATGGTGTCTAAAATGGGGGTGGAGCAGGGTTGACAGGGAAGGTAGCACTTTGAAAATGGTTCAATGGGGATGCTAACTGCGTAGCGGTGCCAGTGTGCGCCGTGCCGCCGCGCTGTGAACGGATGAAAGCAGTTAAGAATTACTTCAACTACATGCGAAAACAAGTTGACATGTGTGAAAGAAACCTAGAAAGCTTGGTGAGCCCAAACGCTGCCGTCGCTGGCCAAAGCCCATGGGCGATTTACGGTGTGTAACAGGGGAAAAGAAAGGGAAGGAGTGCACACATGAAAATGCTTGTGTGGAGGAGTGGAGGTGTGCAGGGGTGCCAGCAGGCGCCGCGCCACCACACTGATAACAGGAAACCAAAGGTAAGAATTGCACTTGTAACAGCTCAACAGTAGCAGAATTATGAAGGCAAGAAGTACACATCAAAGGTGTCATGGCTGATGTATACTGGTGCGGCGGCGGTTGCCGCTAGAGCAGGCGGTGACAGCACGAGGCGATAATAAAAATATGGACGCACAAAAAACACACATGAAAAGAGTATGATGGCATGTATAGTTGTTGTGCGTGACGGCCGGCGGGAGAGCACGAGGTGATAGCATGCCCCCAGGGGGATGAAGGGGGGATCAGAGGGGCGGAAACGAATAGAGCTGGGCGCGGCAGGTCGTTGAGGAGCAGCAGATGCAGCGGTTGCCACCGCGTGACAGGTCCGGCAGCCATCGAGTGCCCCCGTACCGCAGCAGCCACAGCTACGGCCCCACCAGTGCAATCACAGCAACGCAGTGTGCGCTTGCCAATACAGGAGCCACAACAGAAGCACGAAAACTTCGGAATTTGGGTACCAGCAAGAGAGATGGAGCCTGTGTGCCGGAAAGCCGAGTTGGGCCGCATTGGCCGAGCTCTCGGCAACACGCTCCCCCAGCCGCAGCGCCGGCAGCTAGCAGAACTTCTGCCTTCGAGGCACTAGCGGCATCCCTGGCGCAGTCAGTGGCGCGGTCGCGGTTGCGTTCAGCTTGGTGTGACACGAAAGGAGAGGGTTGGACCACCGGTAACCGCTTGGGAGGTGGGCCAGAGAGGCACTCGGCGGCTTCCACAGCATCGGCACGTGCCACGGCGAGCAGAGCTGGCAATTTGCAGCTGCCGCTGCTGGCCTAGGCTGCCTGGGCAAGCACTGCTGGTGCCGGGCGCTGGCCAGCAGCAGCAGCACAACCGCCGCCAGACCTGCTGCAGCTTCCTGCTTACACAACTGCTAACAGCCCCCTGCCTGCGACACTCATTCACAACACGGTGCCCCGCGCCAAGCTGCCGCGCCCGCCAGGCTGCACCTTGTCGCAGTTGTGGTGCCCGTCACAACAGCCGCTGAGTCTGCATCAGCCGCCACCACCACCCGCGGCATGGCGGCGTGGCAACCCCAGGAGCACCACGACAGCAGAGAGAGAGGGTCGAGCAGTGACGAGGCACACACGCAACACTTGAACGCGCGCACCCACCTTCGTGCGACCGCGGTGGTGGGGGGAGCGAACGCCGAGGCCGCCAGCAGCATGCACATGGCAGCCAGAAGGGTGGCGAGCAGCTTGAAGGAAGCCATGGTTAAGCAGGTGGTAGGTCTTGGTGGTTTGCGTAGGGGTTCTGACAGGGATGTACACGGTTCAGGGCTCGAGTACAGGTCAGGGGCAGTTCACAGCTCAGTTCAGGTCAGAACTGACCTGA
>JAULBY010062811.1:0-10269 GCA_032358315.1 Ophiocytium majus | reverse complement strand
TGTTTCGAGCGCCACGCATGCTGTGTGTGGCGACACAGCACGGGCAGTGGTAGGGGCTGCTGCCGGCGTCGCAGGGGCACCACGTACTTCGTCCCTAGGAACATATGCCGCATATGATATGTGTACATGCATAAATGGACTGCATGCACATGCACAGACCGAGGTCCGCCAAGTGCTACATGTGTATACACAGTACCGTAAAGCACGATGTATAACGAGGGGGTCTTGTAAACGAGGGGTCGTTGTGCATGCAGCGGCATACAGCCCTGTATACCGACCCCCCGCGAGCCTGACGGCGCCTTCATGACGACAACGCGGGGGGGTATTCTAGACAAATTTGGGTACTCTGTATAATGCGGGTGCATTGTATAACGCCCCCCGTGGTAGCAACAGCAGATCCCGCCATTGACAACGCGGGGGGTCGTTATACATCGTGCTTTACGGTAGCATGCACCCGCGTCGCCAACCCGCTGCTGAGCACTTTCAACAAAGGTGTAACGGCAGAAACTGCCACCAAAAGCATGCGCACACTCGATCGCTGCAGGAAGGACTGGCGCCTGCTGTGAGGCGCTCACCACCTCGGACAGGCAGTGCTACTGTAGCCGCCACCAAAAGCGAACGGCCAAGGCACATCCATGGCTCCTCCGTGCCCCCCCCCCTGACCAACCAGCCGGGGCACCAGCAGCAGCAACGGCTTTCGCTGCTGCTGCCACGCCAGGCATGGGGTCGAGGCGGGCGAGGCGGAGGCTGTGTGCCACCAGCGGGAGGGCGCAGACGCAGGTCACGTTCTGCGTGTCTGAATGCAAGTATGAGTGCGTGAGGAAAGCGGCGGGAAAGAGGGGCTGGCGGCTGGTGGACACTCGCCCTTGCAGCGGCTCCGCCAACAGTGCGGGTGAGTCACTGCGTACACCCACCGCCGGCACCGTTGGCATAGCGGCCGCCGCTGGATCTGGGGGAGGGGGGGGGGTCTGCTGCTGGTTGGTGTGCTGCTGCTGGTGTACAACCGTCGCCGTACGCGTGCTGGCTCCACGACGTTGCTATTGCGCAACGGCAGCAGAAGCTGGCGGCAGCAGCGGCAGCGCCGCCGAGTGCGCGTGGTGGTGCACCTGACTGCAGCAGCAGCGGGGCATGGCGCGGCTTTGGAAATGGCGTAGGCTGCTTTTGCAGGCAATGCCCACACTTCGCAAACTACACAGCGCTCTTGAGGTACAGCGCGTAGGCTCTGCTACCGCGAGCTACAAAACAACACGTGCCCGCCAGGTACACACTCGCGAGAGTCAGCACCACCACACACTTGGAGGAGGGCATGCCCCAGCACAATGCCCGTTACTGTTGCCACACCTTCCTGTTTGCCTTCCCAGCTACACACTCAATAAAGGTAGCAGTAGCACCTTCAAGCAAAACCTTTGCCTCCAACCGCGAAATTCTCTAATGTGTGTTGCTCAGCAGTATACTTCGAAGTACTTCGAAGTACATCGGAGTACATGATAAACCTGCTGCTCCTGCTGCTGCTGCTGATGCTCCCGCTGCGCTGTTGCTACTCCTGCTGAGCAGGGGCCAGTGAGGCGCGTGCCAACGTGTACTGGGTGGACGTGGCGGCTATCGGCGACAGGCTGAAGGAGCTGGAGCCATGGCAGCGTGTGAACCACTTTCCTGGCATGTGTGCCATCGCACGCAAGGCTCGCATGGCGCAGGCGCTAGACCGCATGCGGCGCCAGTTCCCATTAGACTACAGGCAAGTGGCATGCTTTTCCCTAGAGTGGAGCACTTCCCTGGCATGTGCGCCACCGCGCGCAATAAACGCATGGGAAAATGTTTGAAAGCCAGGTAAAGTGTATACATGGAAGTGGGTAGCGGCAGGGGGTGGTGCACAATCCCTGTCATGGCAGGTGCGGGTGTGCAAGTGAGTGCAGTGTGATGTGGAAAGTACTTCATTTACTGAGGCATACTGGAGTAGGAGTTGGGGTGACATTGAGGTGCACACAGGCTTCTGAACCGCATGCTGCACCAGTGCGCTTCAGACTGCAGGTCAAGTGGCATGCCCATTCCCTAGACTGGTGCAGAGCTGCGCGCTGCTGGCACACGGGACAGGTCAAAGAGCGATAGGACTCCAGGCGCCTGCTCTGGTAGGGGCGCCATATTGGAATGCAGCCGTGCAAGGGGCGTGCACAGCAGGGACAGTGCCCTCAGGCTACTGCAATGCACTAAAAGAGCGCGGGCTGCAGCAAAGCTGCGATGCTTTGTAAGGGCTGACACAGGTTAGGTATGTACTTCAACTTGCAGTTTGTACGTATGTACCTCTTTGGTACCTCTGATATGTACTCCGAAAAAATTCAAAGGAGGTGACTGTCAGAATATTCTTATGACGTCGTGTGGTTGGGGGGACTGCGGTCGTGGTTGCTGGCAGTTCAGACGAACAGACTGAAGTGTACATGTGCAGGCTGTGGAAGCAAAGATATCAGGGATATAGCACTGGCTAGTACTTTTCGCACGCGCGAGTGATAGACACTTTGGGTGGTGTTGTACATTTTTTTCAGGTTTTACCCCAGGACGTGGGTTCTCCCCTCTGAGATCAACATCTTCAAGGGAGAGTTCGACGCGCAGGGGCACAGCTCAAGGGTGTACATTGTCAAGCCGGATGCGGGGTGCCAGGGCAAGGGCATCTACCTCACACAGGACTTGGACGACCGGTTGCTCACCATGGACAGTCAGGTGCGGCTTACTGTGTACCTGGTACTACGTAAGTATGTGACTGTATGATACATACAGTGCATTCGCGATTCAGTGCGCTTTGATTCAGTGCGGTATGCGCTTCGGCGCGGGGCCCAGAGTCCTGTTCCTGACTAAATTGCTGGTGTACCATCAGTATAATGCTGGAGGTACTAGTGATGCACTTCAGAAGTACAAATCGCTGTTTGACTTAGTGCGGGTCCCTGTTGTAGTGTGGGGTGCGAGGGAATTGACACTACCCCGCACTAAGCTGCAAGTGCACTGTATACTTGAAACATACTTCAGGAGTATACTTGAAGTGCTACAGTGCCAGGGGTTTGGGGGCGGGTGCTGGCGTACGCGGGGGGTGAGCGCACTGCCATGTACTACTACGTAACATGACGCCCTGGCGGATGACCTGCCCTGGCAGGTGAAGCCCTTGCCTGCCGGCGGCCGAGGCCTGCCGCTTGCAGCACTTGCTGCCCTTCGTGGTTCAGAGAACTTTGTGCGTTCGTGTGCACTGCCAGGCATGTGTTGTCGTCGCATGGGCTCTTCCACGCCTCAAGTGCAAGTAAGCAAAACGAATGTAGTGCGGTACATTCGAAGTAGGTGGGGTACAAGTGCATAGGTACATGACTGTAGTGCGACCGCCTGCCCACCGTGAACAGTCAGTTGCGGACATAACACCACCACTGTAGTGCGATTCTGCACATATTCAAATTTCGTACAGACATTGACTACTACATGATGTGGTACTGCTAGTTTGTCTTCTGTTTGTCGATGCACACACTGCAAGGTGCGGAAACTCCTCGAGGTAGGCTTTGTCTTCGGCTGCCGGTTTTATAACCCTGTCAGCAGCCATCCAGCAGCGCCGTACGGTACATTCTGGATTTTTTTTTGCGTGTGACCGTGGAATACGCAAGTGACTGTATGATACTGGTTCTTCAAAAGTACAGTACATGAATGCTACCATTAGTAGTTTGTACAGGCATGTGGTCGGCTGATGTGGTACAAGCACATACCGGTAGTGCACTTAGAGGTAGCTAGGTAGTGAGGTAGTCTCCTCACCGCGGAGAGTCAGGCCGGCATGTGACTGCGTTTTACGAGCGTGTTGTGGTGCCAACACCATGGTGTTCTTGGTAGTGTTGACCATGGACAGGGAGGTGCGGATGTGAATCTACTCCCTCGCGTATGTAAAAAAGTGAATGACTTCAGAAGTACATATACTGCTGTGGTACGTGTGCTATGGTACATTTTAAGTTTTTTCAAGGCATGTGATTTTTTAATGTGGTACAGCTCTCACGCCGCCACAGGCTTCTTCCAGACTGCGTTTTCAATGTTCAAGTACTACGTCAAGGTGCGGCAGTTCCAGTGAGGTAGCGTTTCCCATCAGCTGCAGCAAGCCCGCACCGCGGCCACGCACACACACGCACTCACGCGCCAGCCGCACCACGTCTTGTTTTTCCCGTTGTTCGCCTCAGGTGGCCCAGCTGTATGTGCGGAGGCCGCTGCTCATCGACGGGTACAAGTTCGACTTGAGGGTGAGCTGCAGCCAGCAGCCGGGGCTGCCCGGCCCTCCTTGCCTGCCGGCATGTGATGCCGCAAGGCACCACCGCCGCCCACGCGCATGGGCTGACCAGGCGTGCGCACAAACAGCGCCATTACGTGTGCACACATCATGTAGCCGAAGTGTTTCAGTGTACATGATCATACTATGCTGCTGTTCCTGCGGTCAATTAGTAGTGTATATGGCCCGTGAACGCAAGAGACACATCCCAGCACTCCTTTTGCCGACATGCCCATTATTACTACCACTGCCATGAAGGTATGTGTTTGCCACAGGTGTGTGTTCTGGTTCCGTTCATCCAGCCGCTCCGCGTGTACCCATACCGTAACGTAGAAATGCGTCGTGCTGACATATTTTGGTACTTTGTGTTGTAAAGTGACATCCGCGAGGCCGCCTGCCAGAGGCGGAGCATGGCCACAACAGCAGCGGCTTGCACAGCAAGCAAGCTACCAACAACTGTATCGCAGGAACTGAAAGTCTCATTAGGTGCCAGGGAACAGCAGTGGCAGTTACGTGGCACACACACCCGGGTCGAATATGACGCACTGCTACAATAGCCCACTACTGCTCATTACCCTAGCCACAGGCCCATAAGTACATGAGCATAGTATAAGTGGCTGCCAATATTTCAACACTTTGTACTTCAGTAGTACTTCGAAGCATAACGCACAGCATACGCTGTATGCCGTGACCCATCAATACTTATTACCACCACCATGGTGGTGCGTTTGCCACAGATGGATGTTCTAGATCCCTCTGTCCGGCCGCTGCACGTGTACCCATACCGTAACGTACAAATGCGCCATAGTTGATACTTCAGTAGTGCGCCGCATACACTGTGTGCCGCGACCCACCACTACTCACTAACACTACCATGGTGGTGCGTTTGCCACAGGTGTATGTTCTGGTTCCGTCCATCCGGCCGCTGCGCGTGTACCTATACCGCGACGGGCTGGCGCGCCTCTGCACAAGCGCGTACGCTCGCCCTGGGGCCGCCAACATGGCGGACCGCTGCATGCACCTCACAAACTACGCCATCAACCGCCGCAACGGAAACTTTGTGGCAAATGAGGACGCGCAGCGCGACGACACCGGCAGCAAGCGGTCGCTCAGGTGGGTGGGCGAGGCCCCTGGGGGTCTCAGGGCAGAGGAGGGGATTCACCCCCATCCCCCCCCCACACACAGCGGTGACTGCAGTTGAAGTTGCAAATAGGTTTGTGTGAGGTCGACTTTAACCTTGTTGTTTGATCAAGATGTGCAACGACCCGGGCAGCAGCGGTCGCTCAGGTTGGCGGGCTAGGCCCTGGGCCGAGGAGCGGGCATTTACCCCCGGTCACTCCTGCACGCGTGCACATAGCTGTGGTTGCAGTTGAAGTTGCGAATGGGTTTTCTTAAAGCCAACTCAACTCCAGTTGTCAATGAACACGTGCACCGCAGCGGCACGGGCAGCAAGCGGTTGCTCAGGTGTGTCAGCGAGGCGGAGGCATGGGGGAGGGGCGGGTTAACCGCCCCTGCTCTCAAGTTCTGACTGCTTTTAAAGCTGCAAATAGGGCTGTGTAGGGCCAGCTCTAACTCCGCTGTCCAACTTTAGCACTTGTTCAGCATATGCAACCGGCGCCTAGGCGCTGTGTTCGCGCGCCCCCTTTGGCACTTTGGCACTGCCACCATCAACGATAGCAGTGCTCAGCACACACTATGCCCCCCCCCCCCTCCCCCCCGCCCCTACCCCCTACCTTGCAGGTGGCTGCTGGAGTGGGTGGGGCAGACGCACGGCCAGGCGCGCGCCCGCCGCATGTGGAGACGCATGGGGCAGTGCGCCGTCAAAACCCTCGTGTCCATACTACCACACCTGCACAGGGAGTACAGCGCCACCTTCGGCTCCGATGTCTATGAGAGCCATGCGCCAGCGGCGGCGGGGAAGGCGGCGGCGGCGGCGCCAGGGCCGGCTAGTGATGGGGGCGCTGCAGCGGGCGGCGGCGCGCGGAGTGAGTGTGCGCGTTCGTGTGGCGCGTCGATGCTTGGGCGCTTCAGATGCTCCTACTGCTGTAGTGCATCGTGTGTTGCCAAGTGGCTTGCAACGAAGTGCACTCATCGGGACAAGTCTATTCCGGGGATGCGATAGTGCGTAATGTGTAGCGTGTGGGCGGGCGTGCGTCGACTGTGTGGGATGGAGTGTGTTGCGCGGCCGCCATACGCCGCGCGGGTGTGCTGCTCTGCCCGTGCTCCGGTTTATGGACGCCGGCAAGTGCACGCCACCCCAGCTGCCGCGTGAACAAGGCCACCATAATAAGGTATTAGTAACCCATGTACTTATCATCCAATATACTTCATAGAAGTGTGCTGTCACCGGTGGCGCCGGAGGGGGGGCGCGGGCGCACGGCTGCGGCGTCGGCATCCTCCGCAGCCACACGCTACTGCATACTTGAAGTAATACAAAGCTTGAAGCGCTGCTTGGAGTATACAATAACACACACCATACAAATGATGTCACCGGTGGCGCCGCAGGGGGGCGCCGGCGCACGGCTGCGGCGTAGGCGTCCTCCACAGCCAGACTACTACATACTTCAGAAGTACTTGAAGTATTAAGGTACTTGAAGTTTACACTTCTGAAGTATAATACTGACCTGCCACACAAATGCTGTCACTGGTGGCGCCACAGGGGGGGCGCCGGCGCACGGCTGCGGAGTAGGCGTCCTCCGCAGCAGCACCGCGGCGGCAGCCGCACCAGCCGCCAAAACCGCGCCACTACCCACAGGGGCGGCCCCGGCCGTTCGCGCACGGAGTGCCGACAGCTCTGGAAGCAGCTGTGGGCGGGCGGCAGTGTGGGGGGAGGGGGGGGAGGAGCTGCCCCCCGTGGAGGGGTCGCGGTGTTTTGAGGTGCTTGGGTTTGACTTCATGGTGGACGATGCGCTCAAGCCATGGCTGATCGAGGTGAACCACCTGCCGAGCTTCGGGACGGACTCGCCGCTGGACACCAGCATCAAGGTACACGGTTTCCCAGACGCGTTTTTCTGACTCCATAGTATATATACACATACAGTGTATAACAGTGTATACATACTGTATACCAAGTATATTGTACGTGTTTGGAAGTGCTTTTGTAGCCACTTTTATAGTATGTTATGTCATATCGACGGACTTGCCGCTGGACGCCAGCATCAAATTGACATCCTCCCATCCAAGTTTGTATGATTCTATTGTATGTGTATACTTGAAGAACATCAGGTGTACACATGTGTACAAGTTACATAAAGTAACATGTTGAAAGCACCCTTACCAGGGGCTAATGTGGTGATGCTGCAGGAGCGCAGACACAGCCAAAGCCGTGCAACAGCGTCAGTGCAACGCCGTGCATTCACAGCCGCACCAGCTGCATGGGCGCGCCACCGTGCCCGCCATGTACTGCAAGCGGCACACATGGAAGTTGAGTTGAAGTTGAAACTGAAGTTACCTCACCTGCAACACGTTTGGGCACACCTTGCATAGAGATCGTGACAGAGATGTGGCACTGCCGGCCGACAAGGCACGCTGCCTAGCCCATGCTGCTGTTGCACTGTGCTGAGCTCTGCCCGAATTCCATTGGCTCACCGCCTTCGATGTTGCCTGTTGCTCCCATGTGCTCTCCCTGACTGCCATTTGTCGTCACTACTCTTGCACCTGCGGCCCAATGCAGTCCAACGTGGTTTTATCAGCGCTGTCCGTGCTCCAGGCCAAGCCCACGGACCGGTGCGTTCAACCCCAGCACAACCATGCGGCAGTGACAGCACTCATTTGTCTGGTTGCGCCCTTGGCAACACCGCTTGCTGGTCCCCAGTTTCACATGCGCAGTCAAGCTCTCATGCCTGCAAAAAAATAAAAACAGCACCACACCGAGACATTGCATGCACAACTACGCCCCCGCGCATGCCCCCCTGCATGCTAGCGCACCGCCGCATGCACCACACCCAGCACACGACTCACCACTACCACACCCGCCTGCTGCAATCCCCGCCCGCTAAAACAAAAAAAAAATGTGAGCAGGGCCAGCTTTGAGGCCGCCAAGAGGCGGGAAGCCCAGGCACGCCTCTACCGTGGCTCCGACGCAGCCTCTAAGGAGGGGGATGGCGGCGGCGGCGGCGCTGGGGGCGGCGGCGCGGCGGCGGGTGTGCCAGAGCCTCACGTGCTTGAAGCTCAGGCGCAGCTGACGGAGATCTACTCGCAACACGCACCCGCCAAGTTGGGAAAGGTGCGTGTGGCAGTATGTGTGGCTTTATTGACACGCTCTGACTTTTGTGGGCAGTGTAGGGGCCGTACACCTCAGGCATGGGCAGCGAAACTGAAGCCCGCATTGGAGCTGTGCACTTGCTTAGTTATGGCAATGGTTATTGCTTGTGCCAGGCTGCGTGTGGCATGGGGGGGGGGGGGCACATGGTTTTGCCGCCTGCAGCCGGGGCCAACCCGTGCCTCAGTCCCCCGCTCTTTGTGTGGCACGCAGCAACCAGTGCCTCCTGCCATCGGTCAGTGTGCCGAATGGTACGTGGGCTGTCGCTGGATTAGCTTGAGTTGAGCGTGTGCAGCATTGTTGGTGACAGCCTGCGTAGTGTCACTGCCCCCCACACTAGCCGCTGCACTATGACAGAGCTGCCGACTGCAAGGCCTTTTGCGCCCCCTTTGGCCCCTGCGCTGACAGTTGCTGTTGGTGTGCCCAAATTGCTGCAGGCAAGAGTGCAGTGTGCGATACGCGGGTAGTGGCACTTGACGCACGAGGTTTGCGCAGGCCTGAGTGCGCCGCACACCACCACCACATGACCACACACCCACATACTTCAAGTACTACTGCAGCACACACACGCACTGTGCATTGGCACCACAATCTAGGCGGCGTTTGCGCCAACGTCAGCCTCCCCCCGGCTGCCTGTGGCCGCGTCAACCTCCCTTCTCACCCGTTGCCTGCGCTGCCGCTGCCACCATGCCCCCCGTGCCTCCCCCGGCTGCCCCCTGGCGCCCGCAGATTAACGCGTTGCTGCGAAAGTACCAGGGCAATGAGGCCAAGCTTGTGCGCATGGCACGCGCCAAGTACACGCCTGCTGCCAGCTCCACTGGGCCAGCCGTGGACTCCAGCTCTGAATCAGGTGAGCCCTGTCACACCTCTTTAGTCTGTTCTTCACAGAGGGTTTCGCTGGTGCAGCTGTGGTGTGCTGTTGGAGGCGGGTGTGGGGGTGGTCCCCTGCTGGCTTTGAGGTTCCTGCTGACTCGGGACATATCGGAGGCTCGCGTGTCAGTGGCTGGAATGGATGGATGCACCTGCAGCAGCGGGGGGGGGCAGGTCACCGGACACAGTTGAAGTTTGAAATTGCACGCACCTCGTGACCCCTGTGTGTGACCGACACGCAGGGGGCGCAACCGTGGCCTACGAGCTCGGTACCAGCGAGGCAGACACAGTTGAAGTTGTAGTTGAAGTTACCCACCTGCTGCTGACCGCCTGTGTGTGTAACTGTCATGCAGGGCGTGCGGCGGCGACGGATGAGCTCAGCGGCAGCGAGGCGGCGGCTGCGGCGGCGCCGCCTAATAACCAGCCGGGCGCCGCCAGCCCAAGGGCGGGTGGCAAGGCGGGGTGCGGCTGCAGCAGCGCGGCAGCGGCAGCCGGCAGGGGAATGGGGCGGTCCGCATCGCTGGGGGCGATGCCACGGGAGGCGGCGCCAGGGGAGCAGGTGCGCGGTGCTTGGCTGGTGCAGTGGGTGGGTGTCAGTGTGTGTGGCACACATGGCAAACATCAACATCGCAGAACCAAAAAAATGCGGTTTTGCGGTGTTGAAGTTCATTTGGCTCTGCAATGTGCTCTGGCTGACCCGCTCCCATCAACATCAAGGCGCAGTTCAGGGTGTGGAAAGAGGCCCTGCCACAGCCCCGTCCCCTCCCTGCCCCCCGCCCCAACACACCACCAGTTGCACACACACAACCACTGTCTCTTGCCGCCTCTGTCACCCCGCACACAGCAGGAGCGCCCCCACTCA
>JAULBY010062800.1:0-10270 GCA_032358315.1 Ophiocytium majus | reverse complement strand
TACCTGTCTGATTTCCTGGTCACACGCACCGTGTGCAAAGGGCTTTCCGCGCCCTAAGCGGAGTTTAGTAAGAGTACTCGAGTGACTGCTCCGAAATAGCCCAAGGTTGTAGCGCATGCGAACCTGCCGAGCTCGAGTGCCAGGTGATGCTACTGGGGGGGATATGTGCGTGATATGTCCGCACCACAGGACACAAAATGTAAGCAGGCAGTGGCAGGATGGCCCAAGCATGGTTTTGGGTGGCGTGCAGCACTCTACTCAGCTCTTTGTGGCGCCTATGCCAGCACAAGCGCAGCTGCCCTCTGCATTGATGGTCTGTGTGGCATTTCTCAGTGAGACAACAGGGTTTGGCGCGCTTCGACCACTACTATTGATATGCATGCATTGCTTGGCTAACTGAGCAGCCTGGCACAGAACAGCAGGGATAGAGCCGGGACCAGCAGTCACTCATTTTTGCTGTCTCACTTTATTGAAAATGATGCAGGCACAAACGATGCCCAGTGCCACTGGCACCACCTGATGCGATCCGGAGAAACTATGTACATGAGCATGGGCTCTCCCAGCAGCTGCCACTGGCAAAGCCTGCAGCAACCTGCTTAGTGCCAGACACAATTATGGTGTCTGCCAAAGTGGCAGGTTCTTGGCACAATGATGCATCAGCAAGCCCTGCCCCCCCACAGTAACCACAGTTACATACATGCTGGCAAGGGCACGGTCACCGCCAAGTAGAGGTGCACCTGTGGCTGGTATCGTGTTGTCACACCATGCAGCGTGCTGTAGCACCACACAACGCCGCGCCATACACGCGCGCCCGCACGTGCAACAGACACACACGCCAAGGAGCCAGCACACATGCTTGCGCTCAAGTTCCCTGACACCCAGCCACTAGCTTACGGCTATGCCAAAGCTGACAATGCAACTCCCCCCCCCTGGCTGTTGTTGCTGCCGTGCGTGCACAGCATTGTGTGCCTGCACTTACTGCTGTCGCAGGCACCTGCTACCTATCTGCGCACCACCACAAATGCGTAGCCACCGTCCTCGTCCCCGCCTCGTATTTGAGGCGATGACGCGCCTGCGCTTGCCAGCGCTGCCGCCGCTGCTGCCGCACTGCCCTGCTGCTGCAGTTGCTGGTGCGCATCCGCAGCACCGGGTGGGGGGCTGTCCTGTGAGAGCTGCTGCCCGGCGTGCCTGTGGAGCTCCCACAGGTTGAGCAGCAGAGCCTCCGCAGGCCACAGCCTGGCAGTGACAGCAGTATAGTGGAGAGGAGGCACATGTGCAAAAGTTTTGGTCAGTGTGCATGAGCCACCGGGATCGCCTAAAGCATGCAGCAGCACTTGTCAGAAGGGCACAGCTGCTGTAGCGCCACGTGAGCCACAGATGAGCAGGGCAACACAGGTACAAACTTGCTGAGCGCACGGTGCCTACAGGAATGAGCATGCGCACATCTAGGTGACACACTCCAACCAAAAACACTGGGACCTAGACACCAATTTGCGCTGTATGTGTGATGAGAACTGAGACTGTGCTTAGTAAAGCAGGAGTGGGGAAGAGCACCTGTCGATAGGCACCCCAGCACCCTGCACACACAGTGTAACCACGTTGTTGCGTAGCATGTCCAGTGCTGTCTCAAAGGCACCCTCAGAGCTGTAGGCAGAGCCCGCGCCGCCGCCCACAACGCCACCCTCGGCAACCTGCACAGGCACATGCGGGTTTTGCCACCAGTGACAGTGAGCTTGAAGTAGCTTGGGGGAAGCCAAAACGGCATTGTCCACCCCGCCAATGACTGCACAACCACTGGTAGACGATGCTTCGCATTCATGCACATGTCGCCAGGCGTTGTATTGAAAAAAATGACTATTGGTAGCGGACAATGGCAATGGCCTCATGCCTTCACTTCATGCAGCATCGTTCAAGGACAATGCTCGGCAGCATACATGTGTGCTGGAGAGTATATTGGTGACTGCGGTCACGCAACATGTGCAGCAGTACTCTACGTGAGCACCAAATGCAGAACAAAAACAGCAATGGCGTCAATACCACATCATTAACTCTTTCCACACTGATGGCTGATGCAGCTCAACGTGCCCACAGCTGCAGTTTTGATGCTTACCACGTGCGGTGGGCAAAGCGGGTACTCCTCTGCGCCTGCCTTGCCACCTGCCCCAGAACAGATGGTGGCATAGCCGCGCCCGGACCCATGGCCTGCACCGTAAACACACGACATGCACAAGGGTTGATTCCCCACCATATGTCCCTGACGAGTCAGCCCAAGGGGGGCATATGATGGCAACTGTAAACGGGTGACTTGGCTGACATGTTACAAAGTGGTCAACGCTCTTGCGTTGCCGTGCCGTTCCAGCAGTGGTGCCGGAAGCGAATCAAGCAGTTTGGCGTGTGACAGCGGCATCCTAGCACATCGGTTGTGGCTGACCTGTTTTGAGAGGATGTGGCAGTGTCATGGCCAGGCTTGTGGCCAGGCCTTCCACCAGTTGCGCCACCAGAAAGAGTGCTGCAGAGCATCAGCAGCAGCAGCAGCAGAAATGGCAGTAGCCAGATGTTTCTGTTGCCATTTCAGATGTGGTGCATATGAAGCATACACGTGCATGAAGTGTGGTGGCTGAGCTGAAGCCTGTATGCGGTCAATGCCGTCATGCAGGCCCAACACTGCCAATTCTCTGTCCAAAGCATTGGCAACAATGCCGCAACATGCCCAAGCGCCCTTCCTTGCATGGAACGTGCACATGACCACATGCCAAAATGCCCAGCCAGCCGCACCTGACACCAGAACATCATCTGGCACGGAGCCGTAGGCACCATTGTGTGGCAGTGGCAGTCCAGAGATGGTGCCCACGCCTACCACGGGACCCCTTCTGCTGGCACCAGGGCCATCCTGGAGCGTTCCAGCCGCGGCATCGCCCTCAAATGCAATCTCCAGTGGCAGCAGTATGTACATCTGAAGAACCTGTTTTTGAAAGTGTACATGGCATGGGGGGGCATGCCACATGACATGAAAATAAAGCTGCAGCTGAACTTGGGGTGCGCACCACGCCAGGCACATTGCGCACGCACTGGATGCTGGTATTGTGGCAAAAAACCTGGTGAGGCAAACGCGGCATACTGGTTCGGTGGGGCGCATAGCTTTTGCAAAGCTGAGCACCACTTGGTGTGTTTGGCGTCACAGCAGAAGTGAACTACCAACCGCCACAGATAGCGCCTTGGTACGCAGGCTCGCTGCCTGCTATACGCACTTTACTAAGTGTGCTACAGCACTTACTCGTTGCAGGCGTCGCCGCCTCAACACCCCTGTACGCACGCGCTGGTACCATGCCAGCCCCTCGTCCACTGCTCGCTGTGCTGCTTCCTGGCGCGTCCGTGCTGCCGCAAGGCTGTCCCTCGCCTTACCCAGGAGAGTCTCGGCATCGGCCACCGCAAAGGCGCGTGCCGCAAGCTGCACCCTCTCTGCAGGTAGCCAGCCAAGCATCGAATGCACAGAGCAGAAGGAGAGATGGTGTGAAGGACGCATAGTGTGGCAATGTGGCCGGTGCACTGCTGCCTGCACGCATCTGAGAGGAGTCATGTTGTTTGTGGCGACTAATGCCTTTCCACAGCACTCCTCGCGCGCGTGTGATGGAGGTTAGAAAAAAGCTAGCTATCGTAATTTGGGGGTGTAGAGCATAAGTTTTGAGAGACGGGGGTCTTATACCACTTGCCCCGTTTTTGTAAAGTTCCGCCTGCACAAAGTGCGTCCCCAGCATGCTGTCAAAGGTGTACAAGACAGGGGGGTAGAACTGCTTGCGACTGTGCGGCCTGCAAGTCATGCATGGTGTGCACTTGAGCATGGATGTACACGTTTCGTGTTGCAGGCGAAACCACACATGGCATGTGTGTTGCGCATTCACTGTTTTTTTGTGCGCAGACCTGCTGCTGCGGCCGCTGTGCAGCCCCGCAGCCTTCAGCTGCTTGGTCGTTGTTTGCAGGGGGGGGTCTTAATCAACGTGCCGTGTCTGATAGCACACTGAGTCGCTGCAAGTATGTGTTGTATCTTGGTTAAGAACCGGTTCAACCCCCGTCCCCCCCCCCCCCCCCTTTTCAACCAACAGGCCAGTCTGTCCTTCCATTACATGCGGTGCAGCACAGCTGCTTGGTTACAAAGACGGCATGGCGCTGCCGGGGTGCGGCGGCTCACCGTTGGCCACCTGTTGCGACAGGCGCAGGAGCGATTCCCTCAAACCATCTGCCTCCACCCTGGCCTGGTCACCTGCAAACTGGCTGCACAACGCGTCCGCCTTGCCAGCCAGCAGCCGTGCTGTCTCCTCCTTCGCCTCGGCTGAAAACAGCACCATGGCAACCCGCACGTGGCCACGGCACGTGTAGCAGCAGAGGCAACGATGCGGGAGAAGCAAGTGGGTTAGCCCCTGGAGGAGTGTTGAGGCACACAGCAGGACCAGAAAAAGAGGCAGACAGTGGGTCTCTGCAGTCACCATCGGTGGCGCAAGGTTCGCACACTAACGCTGTTGTGAAGGCAAACCAACGTGGCAGGCAGAGTCGGCAACTGCAAGGGTGTTACCTCGGGCTCTTAACAAGGCGCCCAGGTGTGCCCTGGTGCGTCCCACGTGCAGGCTGAAGCAGTCCGGGCACAGAAGGTCCAGCCTCGCGCTGCACACGTCGCAGCTCCAGTGCACGCCACCTGGCCTCATACGTTGCTGCTCAGGTACCAAGTTGCTGTGAAGAAGGTCGCCCGGTGACCTCGATAGAAAGAGCTTGCGAAGCAGGACACAGTGGCCGTGGCTGCCACGCCTATTGCACTTTCCGTCTGTCCTTCCGCACAGGTATGTCAGGGTCGTAGCTTAGCGCTAAGTCGAGCGCCGTACGTGTGTGCTGCTGCACTCTCTGCCGGGCGCGCGCGGGGGGGGGCGGCTCGAACATCCTCTCATCCGGGTCCCTACGAGTCATTGTGTGATTGTTCAAGCCAAGCCAATCTCCATTTGCAACTCTGAGAGCCGCAGGAGCCATGTCTGACGCCCACTGTGACCACGTGCTGGACATGGCGCTGGGCAGCTGTCACAGGCTACTGCTCAAGCCCTGGCTCGCTGCTGACTTCGTTCCCACCCAGGCATCCAACGCACGTGTGTGGCGAGCCCTGGGCTCAATGCTTTTGGGTCAGGTCGCAACCAGCAGGGAGCACCCCTGCTCCAAGCAGCAGTACCCTACGTGTCTTGGCTGTGCTCTCACTCTTGCGCACAGGCACACGTGCACTTGGCCCTGCGCTCTTGCTCCGACGGGTGACGGTGCTGCTGTGCAGTATGTTGCTGTTTGAGTTTGATGCCGCCACGGGACTGTGAGCGGCAGAGCCGCCGCAGCAACAGTAGCAAGATCGCCTCCTCGCCAATCAATGACATTTGTGACTGGTCAAACCATCAGCCGCAGCAGCCACAATACCAGAATCAGCAGCAGCAGCAGCATCCCTGTGTGTGGTCTCCTGCTACTTCATTGGTTGGGACCCTTGAGCGCACCTACCTGCGTCCTCATAGCCACTATGTCTGTATGCTTTCTCTTGCCACTGTCAGTGTTGGAGGCAGCTGGCGCGGACGTGCCGGCGACAATGGCTGAGCTTACAACAATGGTGCACGTGCTGGACGAGTTCGAGATCACCAAACGTGGTGTGCCAGTTCAACTCGCTGCGATGGTTACGGCGCTGCAGCGGCTGGAGGCTGTAAAGGCAGTGCTGCAGAAGCAGGGGCAGCAGCAGCACGGCAACCGGGAGTGCGGCAATTGCTCCTGCGCAGAGGCGACATGCGCAGAGGCAGAGGTGCTATCCACCACCGGCCTGCTGATCCACGTCATGTCCTTCGTCGGCCGTGGGGAGTGGCTCTACCTGGCGTCAGTCAGCAGGATGCTACGTGCCGCCTACACATCCGTCACTGCATTGGAGCATGGGCTTGAGTGGGTGTGCGCGACACAGGCGACTGCAGCAGTGCAGTCCATGGCGCGGCTCGAGCTGGCGCTTGCGTGCGGATTGGAGGGCAGTTTGGAGGGGGCGTTGGATGAAGGAGGAGACTTCCGGCACACAGTGGGACGGAGCGGGTCTTGGGAGGTCATTCAGCGCATGCAGCAGCTGGGCATGGAGCTGGACGTGGACGTGCTCTATGGCGCTGCAGAGTCAGGCAAGCTGGATACCATGCTGCAGCTGTGCGAGCATGGGCTGCAGCTCAACGGCATCACGCCGCAAGTGTGGGAAGGTGTCGGTTACCTTCTTGCAAATGCTGGTGCTAGTGATGCTGGGCTGACATGGCTATCGCAGCAGCTGCAAAACACGCCACACAACTGGCCAGAGTGGTATTGCACCATTTTGTGCATCCTTGCCGCACAACATTGCCGCCTCAGCACTCTTCAGTTCCTCATAGACACCGAGGGCGGCCAAGCGTTTTTTGGCCCACTTGTGAACCCCACACACGACGAGCTGTGCAGCCCAGCCTATGCAGCCGTCCCGTCTTGGATGGTGTTGACAGATGCAGATGGGCGAAAGCACCTGTGCCAGTTCCAAGATGTTGCTGCACAGGGCGGCAACATACAGATGCTGCAGTGGTTGCACTCCCAGTCTTGCAGGTTTACGGTTGTCGCAGTGGACCATACCGCATTCAGGGGGCGCCTCCATGTACTCAAATGGCTGGCAGCCCAGGGTTGCCCCATGAACATGGATGACGTTTGTGCAGAGACATGCAAAGGCGGGTGGGCAGTGCCACTGCAGCTAGAGTGGGTACGCAGCCGTGGCGGTGGTGACTGGAGCCCAGAGGGCATGGCGAACATGTTGGCGCTTGCCATGTCAGACATGTCATGCACCATGGTGCAGTGGTTGCAGGACCAGGGGCGCTCCCTGGCCTGACAACCTGCATGAGCTTGTGCATCGTGTGGTAGTAGACACGCAGTTGTGCCAGTGGGCAGTCAAGGCAGGGTGTGCCTGGGGGGAGTGGACCCCTGAGCTGTGCCAGCAAGTGTGCGATGGGCGCCCGCGCATCAGGCGCCTGCTGCACCAGCTAGGCTGCCCCTGCGGCTGCCCGCGTAGCTAGTCTGGCAGTATCATGTTTCACTCACCCCACACAGTTGATGCATCCAAAGTTCTGTCTGGTGTCACAGTGGCTGCTGGCAGAGCGTGAGCACAGGTGTCTTTGTTGTTGTGCGTTTTTCTGCTGTACCGGTATGCTGCCGCCCCGTCCGACGCAGTGGCGCCGTGCAATTGCCGTCAAGAATGCCCTCGTGTTCAATGCCACCTCTCGTGAGTCACCTGAGTGTGTTGTAATGACTGCCAGCATACACATGTGCAATGCCAGTTTGCTCGCGTTGGCCATGAACACAATGGCTCTGTGTTTGGTCAGTCAAAGACCCAGTGGTTGGCTCTGCTGAGCTGCTCGTCCCGCGTTGTGTCTGAATGTGTGTCAACACCATCTTCCGCAAGCGTACTAAGTGTGCGCAGGTAGGTGCTGTCATGCACGTGCGTACGGTGGACCCGCCTTGTGGTGTGTGTGGTGTTGGTATGACACCGTGACTGCACCACTGGCAGGAGGCCAATTTGGCGCAGTGCCACATCTCTGCCAGGTTGCCAGCATGCTCAGCGTGCTCAGGAGTCCAGGCATGCGTGGGATTCCGGAGAGGTTCAAAATTATGAACCCGCGATCCACATATATAGCAGAATCGCTTTAGATACAGTAGCCTGCTTGAAGGTGCTACAGTAGTGCCAGTGGTTCGTCCCAAGATGCCGGCACACCCCAGCACCGGCTGCTTACCCCTGCCCTTCCAGTGGTGCCCCTTTAACTGTTAGTTCCGTGGTATCACACACAAGCGCCACACCTGCGTACAGTGGCACAAGCATGGGGACGGCTTGAAATAACACGCTTTGACACGCTCCGAACATGTACAGAGTGCATGTGCAGGCACGTGCACACGAGGTGGCAGCGCGGGTGAAGGTCGTGGGCCAGTTTGCTGCAGCATGTAGACCTGGGCAGGACAGCGGGTAGGGGCTCCCTAGGTGCCTCGACAGCAGACAGGCACAAGCACACTAAAGCAGCTGCTAGCACTTCAACTTGTTGTAGTACAGTGTCATGCACTCATCGCGCTGCCCAAGGATTGTGGTAGACACCAGCGGGAACCGTTCTCCCACTGCCGCCTTGCTTGTTCCAACTGCAGCCTTCAAGTTGCTTGTTCCATTCCACAAACCAGTGGCAGGCACTACAATTTCTGCCAATGTTGCAGGCACCGGGTTCTGAATCGCCTAGATATCATGTGGCAACGCGTTGCTATACTGCTGTTCATGGGTGCTGTAGGTGGTACTTGGCACTAGTACAGCTGGCATGGTATTACCAAAGCACGGCAGGTGGCGAGTGCTCTGACCAGGTGCCTGTATACGTATGCGAGATCAGGGAGTATGCGCAGCGCTGTAATAAGCACGACATTGTTGGCAAGGTGATGAGCGCACTGATCACGGATATGAAGGACAATTTAGGCGCAAAGATTGCCGCGCGCACTGCAACACACGTTGGGCGCACACCGGCCAAACGCGCGTGAGTGTTTGAGTGCAAAGGGCAGCAAAACAACAGCTTCTTTGAGGGTACCTATGACAGCATGTCTCGTGTGCAAGCCACACCTTCAAGTCCTGCGGTTGGCGTGGGCCAACATGAGCGGAGCACATCTCTTACATGACCCATCACTTTGGTACTGAAGTAGGATTATATCAAAGAGGCAATGGGGCGTAGTCATGACGCAGGCATCGCCACAATCAAGTCTAGCTTCAGCACAAAGCCACTGGTCGCAGCTTGCTGAACAGCGAGGCAGTTCAGGCCCATTGGCTGTCTGAGGTGCAAGTGTGAGTGCAGAGCTCCAGTTGCCCTGCGCTCCTGCTGGGGTACTCACTAGCATGGGAACAGCCTGCACGCCGCATGTGTGGCTGCTGCTGGTGGTGGGCCAGCAGCATAGGCCACACCGCAGTGTAACTCAAGGGTGTGGAGCCACTGCAGCACCTGCAAGTACATAATGTAGCAAACCAACAAACTGCTCGACGCGGCAAACGAGCCACAGTGCCCGCGGGTTGGAACAAGGTGCAATGGCATTGAGGACTGCATGAGGTAGCAATTTCGTCGTGGCACCAATCTGCAATGAAATAGGACAGACACATGCATACCGGTGCACTCAGTGGCTGTATATGTCATGTTGCTGTGTGATGTAGACTACAGTAAATGGCAGCATTATCACTTGGGTGGTTGCTAGCAAGAGATGGCACGCTGTTTTAAAGAGCACGCACACTGTGACTCACACCTGCCAGGTTGCAGCCGGTGTGGAATTCGATTACCCGATGCACGTTTTTGAAAAAAGCAATATGCCGGTCACTGTGAAGGTGCGATCATCAGTACATGCACAAGTGCACGTGTGTTGCACGCTCCTGCTGAAGCGCTCAACAACAGGCGCGCTTTGTGCACACCGAATACTACAACAACCTGTGCAGCAACGACAACGACCTTGACTACAAGGTTGCAAAATAGTCCTACTTTCCCACTTGCTAGTCCATCAAGCTATGTTCCCTACGCATGTACACTAACACACAACACGAAACGGTACCGCTCAATCCACGCAAACCATCTGACTCACCATTGCGAGCCAGTGACAGCGCCACCTGTGCGCCCTCGACACCATTGCCCACCACACCAGCACACCCCCTGCATTGTTCCCCACGCCAGCCAGTGCTCCCTTCACAATGCTCCACATGACATTGTATCCAGCTGGCGCAGCCTCCCCTCCCTGTTTCCTTCTCCGCTGCTGCGATGCAGTCCACACCGCCGTCGACTGTCTGGCAAAGTCTCCAGCCGCATGGCATTGCGGCTACTAATGGAATGGACAAGAGATGAGGTGCTGTCGAGCATGGTGCCAACACTGTTTGAGTGCCCAGCAGCAGCAGCAGCAACCTTTGTTGAAGCCAAAGAGCGTCCAGCAGCCTCTAAGCCAAGTTGGTGGTTCCAGCTCTATTTGGCAGGTAGCAGCAAAAGACCTGACGCAGGAAGCAGTAACACCAGCAGCAGAAAAGGGCACACGGATGTTAGCTCCCAGCAGCCAGCAGACCTTGCAGCAGGAAACGCACAGGCAAACAAGGCAGATCTAAGGTCGCGACTGCTGACTGAAATTGTTGCTGCTGGTGCGGCAGCGACAGGAGGGAAAATACGCCTCACACTTGCCGCAGGTGTAGTGCACACCTGGCAGTCGACGCAGCGCTGCGGACACATGTGAC
>JAULBY010062778.1:0-10271 GCA_032358315.1 Ophiocytium majus | reverse complement strand
GGGGTGACAAGATTACACGGGCAAAAGCTTGATGTTGGGTTGCAGGATGCGCGGAGGTGAGCGGCGTGGTACCTCGGCTGGGCGGCATTTTGGGCGGGCGGGGCCTTCTTTCTCTGCCCCACTCTCTTGTCGCCCGGGAGGCCGCCGCGCTACTCATTTAGTGAACCTGCCGTGCTTCCTGCTCAGTTGTTGGGCAAACCTCAGCATCCCTGTGGGTATGAGCCCCTGCACTGGGTTTACAATTTACTAATAATATTTTCCAGTTTGTATACACAAAGCTGTTTACAACCCCATACAAGACATCGTGTCTGCACAGGTGCTGCTGTTGCTCGTGCTGCTGCTGTTTTGCTTTGCACTCTCGCTGTTTTGCCCTGGCTCTGCTGCTTCTCGCGTGTCACCCTGCCGCTGGTGCTGCGTCCGTACACGCGTACGCAGCACTACGCACTTCACCACCGTTGCTGAATCATGCGAAAGCTCCGCATTCGTGACAGTTTCATCTTGACGTTGCAGTGCGTGGCTGATCAGCGCTGAACGAAGCAAACCGTACGCACCCGCCCACGCACACAAACCACAGAGCAGCGACCACCACGTGCCGACGCTTGCGCGTAATTGAGTGCCGGTGCAGGCGCAGCCCTGCTGCTGTGCTGAACTGGAGGGGTCGATTTTTTGTGACGCGGTACTGCAGGGCCGGCGTGGCGCCAGTCACTGCCGCTTGGCGCTGCTGCATTGGCGCTGGCGCTGCTGCACTGGCGCTGCTGCTAAAAGCTGCCGGGCTCAGGCGCACGGTGGTGCTTTGGATGATGGCAGCAAGAACGCCAGCTGGCAGACAGACACACTCACAGACGAGGGTGGGGTCGGCCCATCGGAAGCGCGGTGTTGCGCAGCTGCGTCAGAAACCGGAGTTGAAGCAAAGCTTCAAACATGGCGGCGGCGCACGTCACTCACGCTGGCACGCGCTGTGAACTGGCAAGCCAGAGTCGCACGGGTTGCCGGCGAAGGTCGACTTTACGAAGGTCGACTTTGCGACTGCAGCAAGCCCCAGGCCTATGCGCTCTGTTCTAGAGTGCACTCTGTTGACAGAACGCCCTGTAACGTCGCTGCAGGCTTTGGCTGTGCACTGCTGCTGCTGGTACTGCTCCTGCAGTGCTGATGCTGACCATGGTACTGCTACTGCACACGCGAGTTCTGCCACGTGTAGCCACAGCACCGCTCAACAAGGGCCAAGCAGCAGCTCACGACTGCACAATATGGTGTCGAAAGTGGCCGCAGACACCACCCGTGGTCTGCACAAGAGGCAAGTCATGTCAGAACGCCTGCAGCAGCAGCACAGTCACGTATCTAGGTGGCTGCATACGCATCCTATGTGAAATGCAATTTCTCAATATGATGGGCAATGCAAAGCAGACTTATCAACAGTCTAGTAGTGGTGTACTGGCATGCATGCCAAGCATCGATTGTTAGGCTCTGTCTTGTGGTGATGTACTCTTATTAAAATCCGCTTAGGGCGCGGAAAGCCCTTTGCACACGGTGCGCGTGGCCAGGAAAAGGGATCAGACAGGTGTGGCGAAAGAGCTGTAACACATGTACACACTGTGGCTGTGGAGTCGTGGTGCTGCAGCATCCCAAAATGTTAACACTCACATGACATCATTGGCAGTGCCGTCATTTGGCACACACCACAGCAGCTGCCACGAGCAAGTGACGTTGATGCAATGCAAGACCAGGACCACGCAGCGCAAGGCCTGAACAGGTGACACCACACATGATTCATATGAAATGAGCCGCACGCACGCAGCACACGCGGTGCCACACATAATGTGTTATTGAACGTGCACGGCACGGCGCAAGCCTCTGTCCTGCCGGCCCGACCAACAGCAATACAGTCTATCCCAGGACTGCTGCGCATGTACAAAACTGACGCACCATCCCAGGCTACGGCAGCAGCAGCAGCAGCGCACTGCGGCGCCACCACCCAGCAAGTGCCAATACAAAACACACACACTGCCCACACATAAACCCCACACTCCATCACGACTGCCCTTTCCGGCGCGCCAGCGCACGCGCACGCGCCGCTGCAATTGCTGCCTCTCTGTCTGCCTTGGCCGGCGCAGCAGCCACTGCCGGCGCCGCCACCGCCGGCACCGCCACCGCCGCAGCAGCCTCAGGCACAGCTTCAGCTGCTGCTGGCGCCTCCTCAGCGCGTCGCCGCTTCTCCCCCCTGCCCCCGCTGCCATCACCGTCCCGATCACTGCGCACTCTCGGCTCCTGTGACTCGCCAGTGCGCTGTTCAGCAGCAGAGGGGGCATCCGCTGCGGCAGCAGACCCTTCATTCTCCGATGTTGCGCGCTTCCGAACGTCCTGCATACGTGCGCTCGGCGCACCGTCCTCTGCTCCGCCGCCATCACCACCGCCCGCCGCCTGTGCCCCTTGCTCTGCGCCGTCCGCGCCAGTGGCGTCGCCGGTCTCCTCCCCTGCCTTTGGCTTTCCGCCCTTGGCGTAGGCGGCGGCGGCGGCGTGTGTACGTGAGCCCAGGGTGAAGGCGCTCTTGGCGTTCGCGACGTCGCCCCCCATGGCAATGTTTTTGGTCAGCAGGTTGGAGTAGAAGGACGTCATGCCGCCGCCACGCTTCATATCTTCTTCGGCGAGGGCTTCGCGAGCAGCCTCTGCCGCCTCCGCCGCCTCCCACTTGCGCTGCTCCACGAGCTTGGCCTAGCGGTTACGGCGAAACCGAAAATGAAACCGAAATACAGGGGTGCAAGAGGTGTTGTGGTGCGGTCAGGGGCGAGGGTAGGTGGGTTTGGGTGATGGGTGATGGGTGACTGCAAGAGCCCTGCTGCCCAATGGGGAACACAATGATAGCGAATGGCGTCATGACGGGCATGCGGCGGCTGCCATCTGAGCTGCTGGCAGTAGTTCGGCCTAGCAGTTTCAAGCCGTTTGCATGGTGCGCTGACACCTGCTGTACAGTTATACTTGAAACATACCCCTGCTTGTGACGTGCGCCAACAACCACCAAAAGTGTCAAGTGAAATGCGACATTACAATTTATGTATGCCTCGCCAGCCAAATTCCCCATCGCCCTGCTGGCCTCCATTGACCGGTCTGTAGCCACGTACGCCAACAATGTGTGTGCCGCGTCCATGAAACGCTTGTGGCATTGTAAACAAGTGTTGCCTGATCAAAAACAATGTCTGCAATCGCATACTTCGAAGTACATGCATAAAACTGCCGAAACTCCGTGTCCCCCTCCTTGGCCAGCGTATATAATTCAGTGAAGTGCATACATGTGCTGCAGTGCGCGCACACCATACTGCCACAACAATCATACTACAATAAATTATGACACACTACTTGAAGTACAATTTTCGAAGTACCTTGTAAGCGGACATCACAAACTTCATCTCCGCCTCCCCAAACTCCTTGTCCTCCTCTTGGCAAGCAGATGTGTGTGTACTGAGGTATGCATTTACAGGCGTGCATGCTTAGATACCACCATTACAGTGATATTTATTCCTAATGAGTTGTGAAGTAGTACTCTCTGAAGTACACACCTTGTAGGCGGACGTCACAAACTTCATCTCCGCCGCCCCAAACTCCTTGTCCCGCCTCCTTGGCCAGCATACATGCATATACTGCTGTGCGTGCATACTTACTGCCACAACACAACAATCAATACATAATAATAATAAATTATGACAAACAGTACTTGAAGTACAGACTGCGAAGTACTTCGAAGTACCTTGTAGGCGGACGTCACAAACTTCATCTCCGCCTCCCCAAACTCCTTGTCCCCCTCCTCCCGCTCCTTGGCCAGCTTGCGCTCGTACACCCGGTCCGCCTCAATAGTGCGCATCTTGGCCTGCTCCAAAAGGGTGTTGATATAGCGCGGCGCCGGCTTTTTGGGCGCGGAACTCTCTGCGGAACGGTCTGCGGAACGGCCCCCAGCAGCAGCCGCTGCCGCTGCAGCAGCGGCGGCGCCCGCTGATGTGCCCTCACGACCCTTGTGCACCTGTTCATAGACGCCGTCGTAGTCGTACACTGTGGGGTCGTCCATCAGGGCCTCCACCTGTGTGTAACAGTTTACAGTTACAGTTTTTGGTTTTAAAAAGCGGCAGTTACATTTGCGGGGGGGCGGGCGGTGACAGTGGCGCAGTCGGCATTGATGCATGGTTCTGTGACTGTGTGAAGCTAGGGGCACGAGACGGTCGGTGCGGCGACGTGTGGTGAACGATGTAACCGTGGGGTTATGGGCACTGCAGTTGGCATGTGTACACGCCCTGCTGTTGGCATGCCATGCAGGGCAAAAGGGTGAGGGTACATTACACATGTGGAGCCGCCACCTGGTCAGCGGCGCCACGGCAAGCCCTGGGCAAACAACAAATGTTCACAGCAACCTGCCAGTTGTTGCCTGCAAAACGGTAGGCGGCAACACAGACTGGGAATGGTGTTGTGATACCAGGGCTGTGAAATGTGAGCCGTAATGGCGAGCGGCAGTGCTGCGGCGCTGGTGACACGTGTTGTGGGTGCAAAACGGTGGCTATGGAACGCAGACCAGCGACCTAGTGGCGGTTACGCATGCATGCTGCATGCGCGTAGTTGCGGCATGGTGTACAACACTGCTGCAGCTGCTGGCACATTTAAACTTAGCCAACTTCCTATGATGACTGACCAATACCATAATTTGTGGAGCCGGTGTCATTACCAGATAGACCGCACATGTAGCGGGCGTAGCAGCACGTGACCCATGTGTTCTGTTGAAAATGGGTGCCGCCTTTTTAAGTCCACGCTGGATGCTAGCTACCCAGTCAAAGGCTCGTTAAAAACGCCAGAATTATGATAGCAATGCCATAGTGCGAAGTAGTCCCACTTGATCACGCACACAAACACTGTGTACAACTGTGCTCTTCGCCCGACGATGCACACGTGCTCAGCAGCACACATATGTCAGAAATGCGAACCAGCAGGGGGCAGCACCCACTCACCTGTGACTTCTCCACCTGCCTGGCTCTCTCCGCCTGCGCCTCCGCCAGCCTCCTGTTTACCGCAGCCCTGCTGGTGGGATCCTCCGCCACAGCACCCCCATCGGAGTCAGAGTCATCGCCAAAGGCAGCCACAGCAGGCCCCCTCGCAGGAGCCTTGCGAACGGGTTTGGCGACTTTGCCCTGCAGCTGCTGAGCCTTGAGGGTCTTGGCGTTTCCCAGCAACCCGTACCGCTGCATGACAGCGGTTGTTGTGCCACGCCGCACGCAGAGGTAATGTGGTGTGGCAAAGGCTGGGACCTGGAAACACACAGCACGTGGGGATCACAACACGGACGAACGGAGAGAGAAACGTCCCCTCCGTCCTATATGCTGTCGGAGCTGGCGCTGGCTGGTGACAGCAACAGCGCGGCTCCTGGCAATTGTGTGGGTCCACAGCTACTCCAGCCGCGCTGCTGCTGCGCGCTCCTCTGTTGGTGTGCGGCTGTGTGCGTGACTTCGGTTTAAACAATTGCGCATTGGCTGGGGGCCCCGGGTGTTTACCACTTGGATGATGATGATGCTCTCCCTGTCCAAAGGAGGGGGAGGGGGGGGGTGATACAGTAAACACCCGGCGGCACGGTTTTTTTGAAACGCAACCCCGATGATGTTCCTTCTCGCCTCCTGCAGCAGAGCTGGCCTGGCCTCGATGCCGACGCCGACACAAAGAGCTGGCACCAGAATGGCGTGGGAGACCGTGGACGTGGTGACGCTATTGTGCACATGACCGGGCGGCGGCCGCTGCTGGCGAGGGCGGGCCGGACGCGCATGGGGTGGCGAGACGAGAGCAGCAGCAGCAGCAGCAAGGTATGTCGTGCGGTGGGTGCCTGCGTTGGCGATGGAAGTTCCTGCCGGCTGGTGCTGCTGCTAGAAGCATACCTTCCATAGGCCCGCAGCCGGCGGCACGCCAATATTTGTGCCAGCTCGACCAGCATGCCGTGTTTGACTGTTGAGGTAAAGTGACGCAGACGTAAACACACCACAATGGCCGACGCGTCACGCAGGGCATGCCGTAACTTGTCCGTGGCTTAGTACACCGCCTATGAAAGTCTTGTCATCATCGCAGCACCCCGGCAGCAGCAGTAGTAGTAATCACCCCAGCTGATGACATGCAGTACACCACGACACTCAGCCGCTCTTCCCCCCGCCGGTTCAAACCCTCGCAGTCATCGCCACGTTTTGAGAGAAGGCTGCTGCTCAGCAGCAGCTGCCACTGACGGCGGCCATGGCCAACCTTCGACATGTAGGTGCGCCGCCGGTGCTGCCGGGCCCCGTGCGGCTGGCACCCTGCTTGCCGCCACCAACGCGCACTGGTGCTGCCCCCAAGGCACTGCAGTGTCTGTCGTCGTCACTGCCGAAGTTGGAGGGCGAACCCAGCGAGGAGGGAGCAGCGGGGGCAGCAGCAGCGGTGAGTGTTAAGCATTTGTGGTTAAGAGTGAGAAGTGTGGGTATGGGGCAGGCAGAGTATATTTCTGGCATTTATGTTTGTTTTGTCGGTGGTGGGGTGGCCGGGGGGGCACCTAGGGATGGGACTGGCGGCTGTTGCGCTCACGCCAGCTGCACACACGCGGCTGCTGTTCCGAAGAGACACGGCACCTGCACCTGATACTAGTTAGTACTGACGTGCACAGCATAAGGACAGTCATATTTGTACCTCGCAACAATGTGTACGCCGCTCTAGACAGGCTGCTACTGCTCCGAGAGGCATGGCGCATGTGCCCAATAAATGCACAGCACAACCTTCTAAGCGCGTAAATCTCCGTGTCCAACATTGCACGCGCTCCCGCGGCCACACTCCTCCCAACGCCGCAACACACACACCCTCACACGCCACGCCACAAGCCCACATGCCAAGCCCTCACTCAAACACCACCCCCCGCAACTCACTCGCACTCGCCGCTCCAGGCCGAGGCACTTCTGCAGGCGGCAGAGCAGGACATGGCGGCGGCGGAGGCGGCGCTGGCATCGCGGCCCGACGGGCGCGGCGCCGCGGTCGTTGCGGAGGCACTGCTGATGCGTGTGAGGCAGCTGCAGGCGCACTGCCGCACGCAGCACCGGCTGCTGGTGGTGGCGGCAGCGGAGCGGGGGCGGCGGGCGCGGGGAGCAAGGGTGGAGGGGGCGCGGCTGGCGGCCGCTAATGCCATGCTGGATGCCATGAAGCTGCGGTTACAGGTGGGCGAGCGGTGTCTGTGTCTAAGGGTGCCAGCTGGTGACTGGGCGTGGTTGTGTGGGTGTTTGGAGGGTAAGGGTGGGTGTGTGAACAGGAGTTGGCGAGACACGCTTGCAGTTTTGTGCGCATGGTCGTGGCGATGTGGAGGACTGTGTGGGCATGTTTACTACTGGTATCACTTAGTTGTCTTCTCAGTACTGGTGCAAATGTATAGCTGGCGTACACATCTGTGTATGTGTTGGGGGGGAGGGGGTCAGAACAGCAGCAGAAGGCTTCCCAACGCCATGAAGCTGTAAGCACATTGGTGGGTGTGGTGTGGGTGGGGCGTTTGTCAGGCAAGCGATGTGGTGTGTGGGGATGCCGTTGGGCATTGTGCAAATTACCCATGCAGCGAGGCTTGGAGTGGGGGCGGGCAACGGAAATAGCATACGCATGGTAGGCCACCAATGGTACCCCTGAAGGCAGCAAAATCGCACTTCAAGATGGTCAACAGAACTGAAGTCAAGCACACTGCTAAATGTACTACCGGTATTAATACTTGAAGTAGGTGTCACAGCTGTCCAACAGCTGCTGCTGTAGGCCTGTGGCAGCTGATTAAGGCCGCTTATTTTGGAGACACATTACATATTGTTATGCACAAGCAGGGCGGGCTGGAGTGTGCACAGCTGCAGCGGCCATGCCATGCCCCAGTAACATGAGTGTTTTCACACGCGCTGCAGCGCAGTTCTGTGTGCCAGGGCCCCATGCAGCCATCAGCACCCGGCCAACCATTGTCATCCGAATCACTACAGATTTATGCACACGCGCCAAGAGTGACAACTGGCATCAATCGCTGTGCTACTCCACCACCACATCCCGCATCCATGTCTGGTAACCCCCTGCCACGAAACTGTCACGAAACCGTCCCGTAACCGCCACAGGAGCTGGAGGCGGACAGCGTGCTGCAGCTGCGGCGGCTCGGGCGCCAGCAGGCGGAGCTCATCAAAAACCGCTCGCGCGGCAAAATGCTTCTAAAGGTGGTCAGCGCCATGGGCGACGCCGCCTCCGCCTCCGCCCGCGCCCGCTGTGGCACCGCCGGCAGCAGCGGCGGGCCTCTCTCGGAGCGGGCCGGGACGGCGGGCGGCGGCGGCGGCGGCGGCGGCGCGGCGCCCAGCTCCGTCTCCATCTCAAGCTCAATTTCAACTGCAACTTCAACTATGCAAACTTCAACTGTGCCTGTGGAGGTGGACGCTCCTCCGCTGAGCATGGCGTCCCCGCTGGGGCGCAGCACGCGCGGCGGCGGCGGCAGCAGTGCTGTACGGGAGAGGGGGACGCACCCGCGCAGGGGCAACAATGGGGAGGGGGGGGGGGGTCTTAACGGTGGTGGGGGGGGTCTTAGCGATGATGACGACGGGGAGGACGAGCACCCGAACACGCGGCGCTCGCTGCGGCACGCGCTCATACTCATGTCCAAGGAGAACCAGCGGCTGGCGGCGCATGCGCGAGTGGTCGAGGGGCAGGCGCAGGCCGCGCGGCGTCTGGTGAGCCCACAGCTGTACAACAGTACGAAACCACATGATTTGTGTGCATTGTAATTTGCAACACACTATTTTGGCTGGGCACTGTTGCTGCTGAGCAAGCCCGGGTGGTGGAGGGGCAGGCGCGGCCCGCACGGCGGGTGGTGAGCCACTGGGGGGATTTACGCTATGACACCGCGTGATTTGTGTGTACTGTAATGCACCATATGGCTGGGCGATGTTGCTGCTGGGCAAGCATGCGTGGTGGAGGGGCAGGCGCAGGCCGCGCGGCGTCTGGTGAGACTGCGGGGCGGTTAACAGTATGAAGTTAGTGATGTATTCAAATCACGCTACTTCAGAGGTAGTGCAGTACTACCGTAGTTTTTTTACTGGTTGGGCACCGTTGCTGCTGAACACGCGTGAGTGGTCGAGGGGCAGGCGCAGGCCGTGCGGCGTCTGGTAAGCCACTGGGGGGATTTACGCTATGAAACCACATGATTTGTGTGCATGGCAATGCACTATATGGCTGGGCACTGTTGCTGCTGAGCAAGCGCGGGTGGTCGAGGGGCAGGCGCAGGCCGCGCGGCGGCTGATGAGTCTGCGGGGTGGGCACAACAGTATGAAGTTTGCCTACCATATGTCACATATGATATGTGCTGCACTACTAGTAGTATTAAACCACTTGAGAGGCGGTGAAGTACCGGGAATACTGTAGCATACATATATACTACTGTAGTATCACTGTTTTTTTGGGTTTTTTTGCTGCTGAGCGAGCGTGTGTGTGGTGAGAGGGCGGGCGCAGGTGGCGCGGCGCCTGGTAGGGCTATGTGTGTGCTCAGCAGCAACCTCGCTGCATGTGCTCAGCAGCGGCAACGGCGCTCGCGTCAGCCCGCATGTGCTCAGCAGCAAGTGTGCACCTAGGGACAACCTCACAACTGCTCAGCACCCGCCGATGAACGGCACACCAGCCCCCCCCCGCCACCTCTGCCACCGCGCAAGGCGCAGAAGCGAGAATCTGTGGTGCGCGAGCGCGTGCTCAGCAACCCAACCACGCTGCATGTGCTCAGCTGCAACTTACTATACGCTGCATGTGCGTCACCGCATACCACGCAGGTGCGAGAGTGCGTGGTAACGCGAGCGTGTGCTCAGCAGCAACTAAGTATACGCTGCATGTGCTCAGCAGCAACTATACCGCATGTGTGTGTCACCGCACACCGCGCAGGTGCGAGAGTCCGTGGTGCGTGAGCGTGTGCTCAGCACCCCAACTACGCTGCATGTGCTCAGCACCCCAACTACACCGCATGTGCTCAGCAGCATCTATACCGCATGTGTGTGTCGCCGCGCAATGCGCAGGTGCGGGAGTCCGTGGTGCGCGAGCGCGGCCTTGTCGGCGCCCTAGAAGAGGCTCGCTCCATGCTCGCACCAGAGGTCGCCATGGTGCTGCCGCGCGCCGAAGACGTTGCCTCCTCCAGTGGCCTCCCCCCCCTGCAGCACCCGCGCCATGGCCAGCTGCTGCGTCAGGCCTCGGGGGTACTGCCGGGGGGGGTGGCGCTGGGCGCAAGGGTTGCGCGCATTGTGCATGCTACT
>JAULBY010062767.1:0-10272 GCA_032358315.1 Ophiocytium majus | reverse complement strand
GGGGGGTAGGGGGAGGGGGTGGGGGTGGTGTGTGGGGGTGGGTGGGTGTGTGGGGATGGGTAGGGGGTCGGAACAGCCGCCTCGGCGTGTTGATAGGAAACGTGCTCAGCAGCTGCTGCGACATTCTCCCCGGCCCGCTAAGCAGCACGCTTTGACACCATGCACACAACTGCAGTTGGTGTCATGAGCGCCATTCACAACTGTCAGCCAGCTGCACCATCACTGCCAGCGCGCACGCGTGAAGACCCAGCCCTGCTAAAACCAGTAGCGTTTCACCGACTACCACAGCAGCCTTTTAGGTTTCTTTCACAGGAGAGGTGGTGACTTTCACAGCTCATTTCGCATCCTTTACAAGTAACCAAGAAGGGTTCTGAGGAGGCGGCTCATCAGATAAACATCCCCATAGATTATGATTCGTTGACAAAGCACAGCGTTTGGCTGCGCACTGCAGGATGCACAGCATCCAACAACTGTGATAGCAAGGAACAAAAAATGGCGTGCGTGCCTGGTCACCAATGGAGCAGCAGCGCGCCACGAGGTCAGCGTAGCGCAGCAGCACTGTCGACGCGTCCGGCCCTACGCCGCCGTCCGCCGCCCCGCCGCCGCCACCACCGCTCCGCTTCGCCATGTCCACCTCCATCAGCACCTCCAGCATCAGCCTGCCAGGCAGCGAGAGGGCGTCACAGGGTCACGTCAGCAGCGGCGGCGGCGGCGCGTGCAGTGCAGTGGCGGGCGGCGGTTGCACAGGCAGCAGCAGTGCCCGTCAAGGGCGGGGGGCGAGCCTGAGGGTGCACCAGCGGCGGCGGCCGCGCGTGCGGTGTGCGATGGGGGGAGGCAGAGGCAGGCGCGCGTGCAGCAGCGGCGGCGGCAGAGTCACTGCACCGGTACCACGCATCATGGTGCGCTGCGCGTTCTGGAGGCACATTTTCACAGAGGCGTTGGCACGCGTAGGCGCGATGGCGGGCGCTGCCGCTGCTGCTGCTGGCTGACACAGGCAGCAAGCTCAAGTTGTTGCGGTGTGCACGCCGGCGGCCGCTGGTGGCGGTGCGGCTGCATGGTGAGGTTGCTGGTTTTCAGGTGCATGTTTGAAGTTGCATATTGAAGTTGCATGTTGAAGTTGCGGTGTGCACGTACGATGGAGCGTCCTCCGCGTCGCGCGTCCACCGCACGAGGTCCACCAGCAGCGCCGTCGAGCCCTGCGCGAGAAAGAAGGAGAAAAAGATGGGCGCCGCGGACAGAGACGCAGGCGTACCGCGCTTGTGCTGAGCACACGCTCACCCACTTCGCTGAGCAGGTAGAGGGCAGAAAGAATTCTACAGTAGTAGGGCAGGCGCTGTCTGCTGCGGTGCGCCCGCTCGCTGAGCAAACCCGGCAAAGCGCAATGCAAAAAGTGGGGGCTATGTGGTGTTTCAAAAGGTGGGTAAATCACCCCACGGGCTGCAGCCTGGCATTTTCCGGCAGCCAAGGCAGTATGTGGGCGTAGCAGCCTGCTGGGGCTTGTTCCACAAAGCGTGGCAGCAGCAGCCCATTTATTGGTGTTGTATACTGATGGGCCACAGCATGTAAAATTTTCATTACACGCCACTGACGTACTTCAAGTGTACTGCACTACGCAGCATGTAAATATGGCGTAAGCTTTGCGGGTAAAACATGTTAGTATACTAAATGTACTTGTAGCAATGCACTTAAGTTTATATACCGGTACTTCACACGTACACACTGAAGTGTATGCATACATGTACTTCTGAGGTATATACACTTTCAGTGAGAACACATTCATTCGCACCTGCGCGGCGGCCGTCCCCCCCAAGCCCACGCACTGCACCGGCGCGCCCGCGACCGGGTGCCGCAGCAGCCAGTGGCAGCGCCATCAAATCAAAATTTTCATTCTACATTCCTTAACACTTTAATAACACAAGAGTATAAATACGGTGTGTACATACTGTTCATATACCGGGTACTTCGAAGTATATACACTGAAGTGTATGTATGCATGTACTTCTGAAGTATATACACTTTCAGTGAGAACCATTTATTCGCACCTGCGCGGCGGCGGTCCCTCCCAGACCCACGCACTGCACCAGCGCACCCGCGACCGGGTGCCGCAGCAGCCAGTGGCAGCGCGCCCCGCGCGCAGCGCCGCCCTCGCCCGCACCCGCAACCAGCGCCCGCAGTGCTGCTCAGCACACGAAGGTGCAAACAAACAAAACCCGGGCAGGCGTGTTGCCGGCACGGCGGCAGCGGCGTCACAGGGCTGAGCCCCTATGAAGGGTATTTGCGATTCCGTTTGTGTGATGGGAGTCGAGGTGGTCCAGGGGCACTGCACTAATATTTGAAATACGTCACAATGAATTAGTACCGTGGTATACTATATCCCAAAGTTGAAGGTGTTACTTCAGGGAATATAGACAGCATCTCCGCTGCGCAGTCGCTGCGCAGCGCAGTGCAGGCGGCGCAGCGTTAACAGGACGCGGTCGGCGGTGGCGCAAGGTGGCCCAGGCATTGAGGTGGTGCTGCCAACACCGGGCGCCAACACCGGGCGTTCTGCTGTGCGCTGCCATTGTAGCAATGCATGTGCATTCTGTTGGGTGAACAGCAGGGCCTTGCCGGCGGCGCGCTGAGCAGCGAAGGGTGGCAAAGGGGGCATGCAAGGGGGGTCTTACCTTTGAGAGCCATGGCGTGCATGGACGCGGGCTGCATGGGGTCCAGAGCCGCGGCCAGGAAGGGCTTCATGTCGTCACGCGCCTGCACAGGTGCCGCGCGGCGGCGGCATTGTGTATGGTTTTTTAGCTCTGATTATAACATGCACATTGCAAATATGCTTCAGTGTTTGGAACCCAATCATACACTACTGCTGTAGTGTGCGAGGTGCTCACTGGTTCGATCAGTGAACAGCGCGCCCTCTGCCCCTCCCCCCCCCCCCCAGGGATGACCCTCGCCATCATGCTATGCAGGCGGGAACATTCCAGGAACGCTCTGAACTCAAGTCCCTACAGCACTGATGCACGGACAAAGCGCTCTTGGGCTACAGCAGGAGTGGTGCACGTGCACTTTTTCATGTCACCTTGCATGCACACACACACACACACACATACGTGCGGCGCCGCGCGCTCACCTGCAGCAGCTGCATGCCCAGCAACAGTGTACTTCGAAGTACCCTGTCACTAAATACACAAGGAGGACAGGACTTTTGCGCATGGACCTGTTCATGTGACATATATTTTTGTCATCCCACATGTGTGTGTACACATGTGCGTGTTCAACACTGTGAACACATGCGCGTGTTCAACACTGTGTACACATGTGAATGTTCAACACTGGGTACACATGTGAATGTTCAACACTGTGTACACATGTGTGTGTTCAACACTGTGAATACACACGCGGTGCTGCGCGCTCACCTGCAGCAGCTGCAGGCCCACAGCACGGTCCCAAACGTGCTCACGAGCGCAAAAGTGGTGCACGGTCAAAGCACTTTAAGCTACAGCAGAAGGGGCAGTGCGTGTCAGCTTGTTCATGTGACATGAACTATATCACATGCGTGTGTATACATGCGCTGTGCCGCGCGCTCACCTGCAGCAGCTGCAGGCCCAGCGACGTCCCAAACGTGCTCACGAGCGCATCGTCCGCCCAGCGCATCCGCTGCGTGTTCTGGTCCCTGCGACGCGTCAGGCCACCCGCAGGAAGGGGAGAGCATGGGTGAGGTGCGGGCCGTGCGCACAACCACTCTGCACAGTGCCACCCTGGTGGCGCCATTCACAGCCCTGGGTGGGCTGAGTGGTGGGCGCAGCTGCAAAGTCTCCACGAGTTGGTGGAGTCACTCTTGTGCACTGGTGGACAACAAGAAAAGTGACTACAAACACCACGAATTTTGTACCACTTCAAACTCATTTTAGCGATTGTTCTTACGCTCAATTTGTTTCTGTTTATAAATACTTCAAGTGGTTCTTGTCATCTGAAAATGAAACGCAGACAGGCGGCCGCATCACGCAGGCCGTGGAACCACTGACAAAACTGACAAATATACCACGAATTTTGTGCAATTTTGTGCCACCTCAAACCTGTTTGAGTGGCGATCCTTCAGCTCAACTTGTTTGAGTGGTGGTCCTTGAGCTCAACTGGTTTCTATTTATACTTGCCATTTGAAAAGGAGACGTAGACCGGCGGCCGCATCACGCAGGCCGTGGCACCACACAACGCACCGCCGTTCACGCGCTTGCACGCCCTTCGGCATACTTGCTGTGCAGCGCTGTGAAAAACTGGCCATCTGAAGCCGTCGCAGCGGCCGCACAGCGGCGGTGGCGCCACTGGCACACATGCCACGTGCGCTGCAAGGCACTGGCCATGTGGAGCCATCTCAGCAGCGGCGGTGGCGCGCCACTGGCACACATGCCACGAGCGCGAGAATATTACTCTGTAGTATTGCTAGTGCCGGGCATGTGCAATTGCTTCGTGCACGCACGCAGAGGGGGGGATCTTGCACGCCGTCAAGTGCAAACAAATAAGACTACTGTGGTATGACACTTTTTGAAGTACCGGTACTTGAAGTACATCACAATTCACCCCTGACGACATCATTCGCATGTTGAAAATGGTTGCCTCACCCAAGTGCGGGTGGCGCAAAAAAAAGATGCCACTGGTGCCGCCGCGCGTGCCACCAGGGCACCCGCCCATGGGGCGGTACACTGTACTCAATGTACTTCACAGAAGCGTGCCACTCCAGTACTCAGGCGGCGCCTGCAGCGCATGCCTGTCATCGCGCGGTTTCACATGCAGGCAGTACTTTTGTGCATATTTGCATAGGGCTCAGAAAGCCCTGTGCACATGGCGTGCCGTGTGACTGGAAAAAGCATCATTTTAAAAATCGTGTCCCCTGTTGCTGGCTACCAAGACGGCAAAGTCACCGTTCACTGTAGCGTAAGCCTAGTACATGTAGCACTTATGACCGCTCACCATTGCGCTGTGTGCATGATGCCATATTAGCACGTGCGGGCGTCCAATGACTCTAGTACAACGAACGCCGGCATGCGGCAGCCGGCCATTGACCATGTTTCCGTTTTCACCTACTCACGGGCGTCACATGCACTGCAGTCATTGTACTGATTTGCACATGCACCCAGGTATATGGATGCCTGCGCGCGGCATACATGTACTCCTATACTTGTCAAGTGTATTCTATACAGTAAGAGTACATGTACAGTGCGCGAACGCACCTGTGCGCCTTATTCGCGGCCGCGAACAGCGTCGGCAGGTCGACCGCGCCCCCCGACAGCAGCTGCGTCACAAGCGCTTCCTCCTTCTCCCGCGCCGGCGCCAGGTCCGCTTGCACCGATGTGGAGTGGTAGTGCGGCAGGCTCTGGTGTGGTGTGGGGAGGCGCGCGCCAGAAGTGGCAGGTGTCAGCGGCAACATGAGCAGCAGGTGCAGTGGTGTGCTGAAGAAGAGCATGTGACCCGGGGGGCACGTGTCTGCTAGCTACATGGTAAGACGAACATGAGGGTTGGGAGGTCGGGCGATGCTGTGGGCTATGGGGGAGACGCCAGAAATGGTGTTGCCAGTGGCATCTGGTGTGCCAGCAATTGCCAGTGGCGCGGAGGGTGTACACGCTCTTGCCACGCACCTCCTCCGTGTTCAAAATGAAATACTTGGGTAGTTGTACTCTAACTCATCCCTAGCCCTCAAGGACACTGACCGACGCGTGCAGGTGAGGGGGCTGTCTGGTGCTTTTCACCAGGTGGACAAATCACCCCACAGGCTTCGGCCTGGCACTTGGCCCCAGCCACAGCAGTATCTGGGCTTAGCAGCCTTTTTAGGTTTCTTTCACTTGGAGTACAGTAAACTCGCTGATTTAGTGCGGTATGCGGTTTAGTGCGGGAGGCAAAGGCAAAGGCAAGTAACATATCACATGACTCTACATGAATGATACACAACGCCCCATTCAATTTAGTGCTGGTCTCGCTTTAGTGTGGGGTGCCTGGAGGGTGACACCACCCCGCACTAAATCGCGAGTGCACTGTACTTCGGAAGGAAACTGGGGCTGCAGCAACGGCGGGTCTCTCAGAAGTGGCAGGCCAGGTCAGTTATTAGACCGCGCTGCCACAGGCCAGCACTCTCGCAAGCCAAGAGCATGTTTGCGGTCGCAAGTCAGACACCTACGTGGAGCCTGGCACCCAGCACACCATAACGCTGCAGCAGCTGCAGCGCATCTGCTGTGTGCTTGTGTGTCATCTCAGCAGCCACGGGCAGACAGCCGCGGCGACACAGGCGCCCCAGCGTCACGGCACCAGCCAAGCTGCGGTGGGCGCATCGCCTCGAGGCTCCCCCACGTTCCCGCATGTCAAACGGCAGGCAGCTTCAACAAGCGTGCCCAGGGTGCGTGAGAAGCGCCTCAGCTCTTTGGCTCCTAGCGGCCGTCAACACCAGCCCCGGTGCATGCAGGACAGCCACCACAGACCACGAGCAGCGTGGCAACACTCCGCTGCCGCTCACCCCCCCTGCCAACGCTGTGGGCTCTCAAGCTGCGTGCGCTGCTGCAACATGGAGCTTCAGCTTGCCTGTGAGAAGTGCTCCAGCTTGCCCCACAGGGGGCTGTCATCCGCCACTTTGCCATCGAACTGGGCTAGGACATCTGCCAGTGCCGTCGCCTCCGTCGCTGGCTTGCCGTCCGCCATGGGCCTGCTGCACACGGAAGCTCTCGCCACTCCGTGTGTGCATTGTGCAAGGCTACGATTCATTCGATGTTCGATGTTGCTGCTTGCTGAGCACAGCAAGTTCAAAGTTGAACTTAGGGACGACCGGGCCGCCGCCTTGCCCAATCGAAATGCCCATGTCATGCATGCCAGTGTGCACGAAGCAGTAACACGTGCCCGCCAGTACACATATACTTCTGAAGTATATATATATACAGGGTGACGGCCCCTACCAGTGGGGAGACCTAGAGTTTATCGCTCCTAGATGAGTTTTCATATAGGTACATGCGAGCACTCACAACTCTGTACGATCAACATAGGTGTACCTGCATCAGCCGGGATAAATGCAGTCGGCACAAGTAGGCCCCATCATGATACGTATGCTGTGCACTGCCAAGACCAGCAACAGAATGCCCACACAGCCTCACCACAAGCACACTGGCATTGCAGGACAGACAATCAATGCCACAAGGCACAAAATTTCGCTGCAACACAACGCACTCCAAAAAAGAGTGTTGTCGACCCACGCTAGCATTACACGCAGTGGTCATTACGAACCACGCCGAGCGCCGCCACCGCAAGTGGCGCGCGACCAGCGCCAGCAGACTATAGTACACGCACCGCAAACTGCAAGACCGCCGCAGCCCTTGATAAGGGCTGCTTGGTGCCCTGCTACACACCACCGCGCAGCCCTTAATAAGGGCTGTTGTGGTGCGGTGCTATGCAGCGCCATGTGGGCGGGACAGGAAGTGCACGGTGCGCCTGCCAGTACCTGGCAGAGGGACTTTTGCCAGCGGCCTTTTGTGGTGTTGTGACGGTTGCTGCCGACGCCCGCAGACATTGAAGCGGTGCCATGGCAGACTCCTTTTGTGCGGCTGGTGGCTCGCCCCAGCGGCCTTAGTCCCTGAAGCAAGTGGCGCAACAGAAGAGAGGCAACGGGCACATGACAGGTGTGAGGGGGGCAGTGGGCGAGCCTATAGTCATGAACGCGTGCCGCAGACTGGATTCGGAAGTGGGCGCGGCAGACACACTTCCAGAGCAGCGGAAAAGGTTTTCACTTGGATTCTCAAGTGCACTGCCGTGCATGGACGTTTGGTAATACTTGGGCGCGGTGGATTGGCCACCAATGTGCGCCATGGTGTACACCAGCGCCACCATAAATAGGCAAGGCCGTCTTGTCCAGCAAACAGTGTGGTTGGTCACCTGGTGCTGCTGGTGTACAGTGCGTCCGTACAGCTTCGTATCAACCGGTAGCGGATGTTTCAGTACACTCATCTTCCAGTCACGCACAACACTTGCACAGGGCTTTCCGCTCGCCAAGCAGAATTTAATTGATGTACAGTTGAACATACTGCAGCAGTGATACTCACGTACAGAACCAGGGCGGTGAGCAAATAAACGCGTCGCATGTACTGCTGCTACTTTCTAGTGCCAAAGTATTTACCCACGTCAACTACTTGTCCATGTGCTATAGCTGACAACGCAACGTAAATGGGGGGGGGTTCTGGGGCCACCAGAACAATCACCAACCCGGGTAACTAGTTTTGCACTAGACGGTACGTGATACAACAAATAGAGGTACCGGTACAGCGCACTCGCAATTTAGTGCGGGGTAGTGTCACCCCCCTAGCACCCCGCACTAAAGCAAGACCCGCACTAAAATTGAACACATATGCATATGTATGGCATTGGTATCTTTTAAATGGAACCATGTGGTCACTGACGTGTCTCTGGACCCCGCAGTTAACCGCATACCGCACTAAACTAAAGCGAACCAAATCGCGAGTGCACTGTACTTCAAGTACATGCAGCCACATGTCCCACCTTCTGCTGGACAGCAGCTGCAGGATGAACAGGAAGAGGTTGAGTATGTCCAGGTACAGGCTGATGACCGCCAGTATGTAGTCGTCCGGCGACAGGCGGTGTACTGCGCGGCAGGAGAAGCAGTATCATTTCCCACATGCGTGAAAACACAAACCATGTGGTTAAATGAGCGACCATGTGCTGTAGCGAGCGCGTGCATGTGCGAAACACAAACCATGTGGCTAAGTGAGCGCGCATGTGCTGCAGCGAGCGCGTGCATGTGCGAAACACAAACCATGTGGCTAAGCGCGCAACCGTGTGCTGCGGCGAGCACGTGCGTGTGCTCGCCACGTCCCCAGTCCCCAGACGCACGGAATGCAGCAGACCGCGCGCGCGCTGCAACATGGGCTGCCCTTGGGGAGACGCAAGGAGTACATGTGCGTGCATGCACATGCTGGAAGGTGATGATTCGGATTACGGACACGCACATTGAGTCCATTCCTACTTCGAAGTATAGTATTGCAAACCCAAACCAACAATGACGCGCATACAACCCATTCGAAAATGGGTGCCAGCGTACCGCCGCCAACATGGGCTGCCCTAGGGGGCACACAATACGGGCGCAAGGGGCCTGGATCAGGCAGAGCCACGCGGCCAATGGTGCATGGCCGTGCCAGCACTGGGTTACCAGCAACGCTAATACCAGTAAGGTACACATATGTTTGTGAAAACAAAATCAGCAGTTCAACTATGGGCCAGCTGCAGCGTGCCGCAGGCCACATGGTGGCGCATGCGCCGGCGCCCGACACGAGGCAGGTGGTGGCGACGGGGTGTGTGTACATTAATGCGCGAGCATGAATTCACAGACATGAGCATGAATCCACTTACATGAGCATGAATTCACAAGCATGAGCTCATGGACATGAGCATGAATTCACAGACGTGAATTCACGGGCACGCGGCTGACTCACTTATGAGGCTCGTGTCGTAGAGGATGTACAAGGAGAAGATGATGGCGCCCGCGAGGCTGTACCAGAACGAGGGCTGCCACCCGAAAATGGCCGCTATGAGCCTGCTCAGCAGAAGATGTGCACCGCCGCGGGGGTCAGTTGATGGGAGACTCAGTGCAGTGATGGGTCAGGGCGTGTCCACGTATCTCATATGTGATGTGGCATACAACATATCACAGCACATCGTATTCTCTACCCTTTAAAACGCGATACACAGCGTATATGCTGCCACTGTGGTACACATGCGGCCACATAAATACGTTGTACGCCGTATGTGAATATTTGTTCATAAATGCAGAATAGCGCATGATCATAAGATTTTAGGGTGCACGCTGTGAACCATCACCACGGGTGAGTGCCTCGCATGCTGCCAGGCCGTCACAGCTCGCTGCGGTGGCCGTGCACAGTCACACGCTGAGCACATGGCATGTACGCGTTTCCACAAGGCCCATCCCCCAAAGCGCATACCAGCAAAAAAGAACACAAGGAAACACCGCTGCCCTGGCCTGTGATCAACACCAGACGGACCGGCCCTGGCTGCTCAGCAGCCACGGCCACGGCCACGCGCCCCCATAGGCACAGTCTCACGCCACCCACAGGCTGAGGCAGCACCCGCGCGCACTCCTGGTAACTGCACGTTGAATCCCTGCCACTGTGCCACATGAATCATGTGACATGATGGGTGTTGCTGGTATTATGGGTGGTACTTTGCCATGTACAATTCAGCTGCATACTCGTGGGCCCAAAGCAACAAGGCATTGATGAAGGGGGG
>JAULBY010062766.1:0-33680 GCA_032358315.1 Ophiocytium majus | reverse complement strand
AGGATGCCTAGCGTTGTCGAGTTTGCTGCTCTGTGGTGCATAAGTTTTCCTTATTTAAAACATTAGTATCTCTAATAAATGATTGTCAACCGCTCGCGTGTTTTCCTAAGCTGAGACTAATTCAGCATCGGAGCTCACTTATGTGCGGCATCGTAGGCGTGGTGGGAACACCCTTCGCCTCACCAGAGACTCTTCAGGCCCTTATGGTGCTTCAGCATCGCGGGCAAGATGCGGCCGGCATTCTCACTCACGAAATCAACGGACATCGCTTTCATCACCACAAGCAACATGGTTTGGTGACGCAAGCGATTCCGGAAAATATTTTGTCACGTCTGCAAGGTGAAATCGCTATCGGCCATAATCGCTACGCCACGGTTGCTATCAAAGGCGATCGTTCGACTCGTGATCTGCAACCACAGTTTGTGAATTACCCCGATGGCATCGGCATGGCCCACAATGGAAATCTTCCGGATGCTCCGGCCTTGAAAGATGAGTTGGGCCGGGATCATCGCCGCGTGCTTGTTTCTGAAAATGATATTGAAGTGCTGTTGAACTGGGTGGCCCTTGGACTCGGAGAAAATAGCAGTGCGGAGCCTTTTACTCGTTTGAGCCGATCTGTACGCGACACCATGAAGAAGGCCAAAGGCGGCTTTGCAGTGGTTGGGATTTGGGGTGGCCACGGTCTGTTCGCTTTCCGTGACCCGCAAGGTCTACGTCCTTTGGTTCTTGGCCGCAAATTGATTGATGGCAAAGAATCGTGGATGCTCGCTTCTGAGACCAGCGCGTTGATGTTCACGGGCTACACTCCCATGCGTGACGTGGCCCCTGGAGAGTTAGTTTTTATTCGACCAGGCCATCAACCTCAGAGCGTGATCTTGCAAGAAGAGAAGAAAGCACACTGCTTTTTTGAATGGATCTATTTCTCCAGTGCTGAATCCAGCATCAATGGCCTAGGAGTCCATAACGTCCGTCTTCTACTTGGCCAGAAACTCGCCAAGCAAGCGCGCACCTTGCAAAGTGAGGGACGCTTAGATGTGGATGTTGTCGTGCCAGTTCCAGACACCAGTCGTCCCTCCGCCATCGCTCTCGCCGAATCACTTGGTCTTCCGTACCGCGAACTGCTTATAAAAAATCGTTATGTTCAGCGTAGCTTTATCCTTCCTTCCCAGGCGCTGCGTGAGCAAGCTGTTTATCAGAAGCTCACGCCCGTGCGCGAAGGGTTGCAAGGGAAAAAAGTTTTGCTCGTCGATGATTCTATCGTGCGTGGAACCACTTCTCGTCGTTTGATTACTCTCTTGAAAGAAGCTGGAGCCGCCAGTGTCGTGTTGGTGAGCACTTGTCCACCGATTACGAACCCTTGCTACTTCGGCATCGATTTTCCAGATAGAGAAGAGTTGATCTCGGCCCGCCGTACCCCCGAAGAACTGGCGACAGATCTCGGTGCTGAGCGAGTGATTTTTCAACACGAAGATGATCTTAAAGAAGCTCTCGCTGGCGTGCCTTTGTGCACGGGCTGTTTGAGTGGTGTTTATCCGGTTGATGTAACGGCAGCCGCCGAGCGCTTTCGTCGCTTACGCGCTGAAGACAGGAGTGCCCATGACGCGAATGTATGAAGGCTCATCAAAGAACGTGCATATCGGTAACGATAAGACGGCCATCTTTGAATTCACCGATCGCTATTCTGTGTTTGATTGGGGAGCGATGCCTGATCAGTTGCCACAAAAGGGAATGGCCTTGGCGCACATGGGGGCGACTTTTTTTAAGTTGCTCGAGAAGAAAGGAATATCCCACCACTTCATTGGTTTGGTTGATGCTGCAGGGGAAGCGTTGGGAACTGAGCAAGTCTCCCGTTTCATGAAAGTTGAAGCGGTGGAGGTTCATCGTCCTGTTCGCAGTGGAACGAGCTACGATTATGCGTTTTATCAAACGAAACCCACTGATTGCCTGATTCCTTTGGAAGTGATTTTCCGTTGGGGAGCACCAGCGGGATCATCTTTGCTCAAACGTCATCCGCATTTGAAAGAAAACGAGCGCTTCACACAGCCTATGGTGGAGTTCACCACGAAGCTTGAAGAAGAAGACCGCTTTTTAAGTGCAGATGAGGCCCGCACCATGGCGGCCCTTTCAACAGAAGAGTTTAATGACCTCGTGAACAATACCCGTGACGTCGCTCTGCAATTGAAAGAAGTTCTGTCGCTCATGCACGTTGAGCTATGGGACGGCAAACTCGAGTGGGCCTTCGCCGGGTCAGAGCGTAAGGTGAAACTGGTGGATGCTATTGGACTTGATGAATTAAGAGTTTCATTTCAAGGTCACGCCTTAAGTAAAGAATTTTTGCGCCAACACTACCGTGAGAGCGCCTGGAATACCGCACTAGCTGAATCAAAGCGCATCGCTCGTCGAGAAGGTGGTGACTTCAAAGACATCTGTCTTGAGCGCTTTCATCAGCGTCCATTGCCACTTCCTATGTCTGTTCGTCAGGCAGCGGAAACGCTGTACTTATGTTTCGCCAATGATCTGGCCCGTGCCTACACCGGCAAAGCACCGTTTGGTGACACACTCAATCTCGCTCATTGGGTGAGGGAGTTCGCATGAAAGTCCTGGTCGTCGGTTCTGGCGGCCGGGAGGCTGCGCTTGCCTGGAAAATCGCACAGTCTACCGAAGTCAAGGAAGTGTGGGTGACTCCTCACCATCCCGCCGCTTGCCGCCTTAACAAAAAAATCCGCTCGGCTTCCTTTTCACTCTACGAACTCATTCTGCGCGAACAATTTCAACTCGCGGTGATTGGCCCAGAAATTCCACTGAGTGAGGGTGTTGCCGATGAACTTCGCGCTGCAGGCATTCCGACAGTGGGGCCGAGTGCAGCAGCTGCACGTTTAGAAACCTCAAAAGTTTTCGCCAAAGATGTCATGAAAGTTGCTGGCATCGCTACGGCCCGCTCCGCTGAGTTCCGTGATGTGCGTGAAGCCGAAGCCTTTATCGAAATGAATGATTGGGCCGGTGTGGTGGTGAAGGCGGATGGCCCAGCTCAGGGCAAAGGTGTAGTGGTGGCCCAGGATAAAACCGAAGCGATCGCGGCCCTACGAGGTTTCTTTGATGGATCTTGGCTTGGGATGAAAATTCCTCGTGTCCTACTTGAAGAAAAGATCCAGGGCCCCGAGCTTTCTGTCTTCGCTCTTTGTCATGGTCTCAACTTTGTGAACCTGGGCAGTGCTCGCGATCACAAGCGTCTCAAAAATAATGATCAAGGTCCAAACACGGGCGGCATGGGCACTGTGGCGCCTCTCACTGACATCACCGTGGCCGAGCAATCGTTCATCGATGGCATGTTTGAAGATGTGCTGTTTGAGATGCACAAACGTGGGACACCTTTTACTGGATTTTTGTTCGCTGGTTTGATGCGTACTGAAAGCGGACTAAAAGTTCTCGAGTTTAATGTGCGCTTGGGTGACCCTGAGACCCAAGTTCTCTTACCCCTTTTACAAGATGATCTGGTGCCCTGGTTGAAAGGCTGTGCCACTGGGGAGTTCCCCGACGGTGCGCCAAAGTTCTCCAACGAGACGGCCGTTCATGTGGTCATGGCGGCCCCTGGTTATCCAGGCACCGAAGGCCAGCAGGTATTATTGGGCCACACCGTGAACTGGCAGGCCTTTCCGCAAGAAAAGATGATTGTCTTCCCGGCCGGGCTCACTGAGAACGCTGGCGAGTGGGTGAGTCGGGGCGGTCGCATTTTAGGTGTCACGGCCCTTGGCGCATCAGTGCAAGAGGCCCGTGCTCGCGCATTGGGAGCCATTAAAGAAATTGCATTCACCGGTGCGCAGTGGCGCACGGATATTGGAGGAGTGTTATGACGCTTGGTATTTTCGCTTCTGGTGACGGAAGTAACTTTGAATCCCTGGCCCAATCTTTTCCCATCGCTTTTTTATTATGTGACCGCGTAGAAGCCGGTGTGCTCAAACGGGCCGAACGTCTCGGAGTTAAAACATACTTGCTCCCTCGATTACCAAATGAAAAACGGGAAGATCATGAAGAGCGCATGTGGTCGGCCATTCAGAATGAAAACTTCTCACTTCTTTGTCTCGCTGGTTTCCGACGCTTACTCTCAGCGAATTTCTTAGCGCATTTTCCACAGGGTGCTGTCATCAACATTCATCCGTCTTTGTTGCCTTTACATCCGGGCCTTACGGGTTACGAGGACACATTCAATTCAATCGCACCATTTGGTGGCGTGACAGTTCATGAAGTGGACGCAGGACTTGATACCGGTCGCATTCTGGCGCAAGCGAGTTTTCAACGGGAAGCCAATGACACTCTGGCGACGTTCAAGCAACGCGGTCTCGCGGTTGAACATGAGCTTTACCCGAAAGTGGTGCAGGATATTCTTTCTCAGCAATATGTACATCGCTTAGAAGTCCTTCCAGCGGCGAAAGATCTTTTGCAAAATACTCAGCAACTCAATGGCCGTGTGTTGTGGCTACAAACGACCGGTCCTTGTGCACAACTCAATCGCATCGCAAGTGACATGTTGGTTGATCCAGTTAGTGAGCGTTTGTTTACCACTGCTAATTCTGAGTACGAGGGCCATCTTGCCTATTTGGGTTTTGAAACGCCTTGCTCAGAGCGTGGCTTTCATGCAGGTGTCACCGATAACGCCGGATCCGCGACACGCGAAGCCTGGGAGTTGCATCCTTGGCAAGAAAGCGGACTGACCCAAGTTCGCTCAGGTGAAACTTGGCGCGGAGTAGGTGCTATGCCTGTCGCGAATCCACTTCTGCAGTGGGAGCGCACCACCCCAAATGCATTCACCGATATTCAATGGCGCTCAGTGAAGGCCGAGACGGTTCCGGTTCGTACCATCGAGCTTCCAAGTGATGAAGCCGCCCTCTTGAAAATGAATAATGAAAACTGGTGGGCCCTGACTCTACCAGAGCTTCGATTGGTGCAAGAGTTCTTTCAAACCCGTGGTACCCCTCCGACAGATGTGGAGATGGAGATCATCGCCCAGACCTGGAGTGAGCACTGCAAGCATAAAATCTTCCGCGCGAACATCGCCTATACTGACGCGGATACCGGCGAGACTCGCCAAGTGAAGTCACTTTTCAAAACATATATTAAAGGTGTCACCGATCAAGTGCGCCGCGAGCGCAATTTGAATTGGCTCATTTCTGTGTTTGATGACAACGCCGGGATTGTCCGTTGGGACAATCAGGTGGATCTCGCTATTAAAGTCGAAACTCATAATTCCCCCTCCGCGCTTGATCCCTACGGAGGTGCTCTCACTGGAATCCTCGGAGTTAACCGCGATATCCTAGGCGTTGGGATGGGTGCACGTCCGATTGCCAACACCAATGTGTTCTGTCTCGCGCCAGCCGAGCTCGATCAGCGCATGGGCGATGCCTGGCCCAAGACAGTTCTTCCTCCCTCACAAATCCGCACGGGCGTGCATGCCGGCGTGAAAGATGGCGGTAATAAATCGGGTATCCCAACCGTCAATGGTGCCTTTCATTACGATGTGAATTTCGCCGGTAAGCCCCTCGTGTTCTGCGGAACTTTGGGGGTGTTGCCACAGAAAGTGAACAATCGTCCTTCATGGGAAAAGCCAGTGTCGCCGCGTGACCATGTCGTTATGGTGGGCGGTCGCATCGGGAAAGATGGCCTCCATGGAGCCACGTTTAGTTCGATGGAATGGAAAGAAGGTACGCCGGCCAGCGTGGTGCAAATTGGCGATCCTCTCACCCAAAAACGTCTCACTGATTTTATGCTTGAGGCGCGCGACCTTGGACTTTATTCAGGCCTCACTGATAATGGCGCGGGTGGGCTTTCATCGAGTGTGGGTGAGATGGCGCTCATTACTGGTGGCGCTGATATTGATCTCTCTCGTGCACCGGTAAAGTACCCAGGCCTTTCAGCTTGGGAGCTGATGGTGTCTGAATCGCAGGAACGCATGACGGTCGCCGTCCCTCCTGCTCAACTTGAAACTTTCATGCATCTAGCTCTTTTGCGCGGAGTGGAAGCGGCCAACTTGGGCACGTTCACTTCAAGCGGTGAATTGCACGTGCGCTTTGCGGGCGCGTCAGTGGCGCGCTTGCCGTTGAATTTCTTGCACGAAGGACTTCCTCCCATGGAGCTTAAGGCCAAGTGGGGAAGCCAGTTCCACTGGCAAGATTGGTGCGAGCGTCCGGAGTTGCAGCGTCCTTTGCCTGCCACGCCGAATGCAGAGTCTATCACCACTGCACTCTTCGCAATGCTGGGCCATCCGAACATACGTTCGCATGAGACTTGGGTGCGCCAGTATGATCATGAAGTCCAAGCCGCAAGTGTGGCGAAACCCTTCTCAGTTAAAGGCGCCCCAAGTGATGCTGGCGTTATCGCGATGGCCCCGCATGGTGGCGAAGCTTCGAGTGGAGTGGTGGTGGGCTGTGGGCTTGCGCCGCAAATCTCGCGTTTTGATCCTTATGTCATGGGAGTGTGGGCGGTAGATGAGGCCGTTCGCAACACGGTTTGTGCTGGCGGCGATCCTGAACGCATGGCCTTGGTGGATAATTTCTGTTGGCCGGACCCAGTCGTGAGCGAGAAGAATCCTGAAGGGGATGTGAAGCTCGGTATGCTCGTTCGTACCTGCGAAGGTATGGCGGATACCAGTCTCGCCTACGGGCTTCCTTTGGTGAGTGGTAAAGACAGCATGAAAAACGACGCCAACGTTGTTTCAAAAAATAAAGCAGTGAAGATCAGCGCACTTCCGACACTTTTGATGACCTGCATGGCCCATCATCCCGATATTGGCCATGCCATTCCAAGCGCTCCGCAAGAAGCTGGGCTTGTCGTTATGCTTTTGTCTCCGACAAAAGAGTTGAGTGCAGTTACATTGTCCCAATCATTTCACGTGAAGACCAACGCGCCGATGGCGGGTGATCTCAAGCAACGAACGACTTTTTACAAAACAGTTCACCAGGCCATGAAACTGAATCTTATCTGCAGCGCTCATGATGTCGGCGAAGGCGGAGTGCTGACGGCGATGGCGGAAACTTCCATCGGCAATGTGGGCTTCAACTCCGACATTAATGGCGATTGGGGCACACTCTTTGGCGAAGGCCCGGGGCAGATCATGGTGACATGTCGTGAGTCGCACGTGGGGACACTTTCTGCGCTCTTTCCTGCGCAGCATACTCGTCGCTTAGGAGTCACCACGGAAGAAAACGGTTTGGTCTTGTCTCAATACAATCTGAAACTAAAAGCTTCAGAAATTAAGACCGCATATCAGGAGGCCACATGAAACGAGTTCTCGTTCTCAAGGGTGAAGGACTGAATTGTGAGCGGGAAACCGCGGCGGCTTTCCAGCGCTTCGGTGCCCATGTGGATATTCTCAATGTGCGGGAGCTTCTCTCGCGTTCTGCGCGTTTACTTGAATCGGATATTTTGGCGCTGCCAGGTGGGTTTAGTTACGGCGATGAGATTCAATCAGGGCATATCCTCGGTCTGGCGCTGAAAGATGCATTGAAGGATGTCTGGCCTGAGTTCTTAATGCGTAAAGGTCTCGCCATCGGCATTTGCAACGGTTTTCAAACGCTCATGAAAATGGGTGTGTTTGAAACAGATCGCACCATCGCTCTGGTGCATAATTCTCCGGCCGGTTTCCAAGACCGTTGGGTTACGATGAACGTCCAAAATTCCAAATGTGTTTGGACCCGTGGGATGGATGGCAAAAAAATGCAGCTGCCCATGCGCCACGGGGAAGGCCGCATCTGGAGTGAGATAACTACGCCTGAAATGCTACAACGCCAAGGCCAAGTTGTGTTCACCTACTCAGAGAACGTTAATGGCAGTATGGGGCAGATCGCGGGCATCACCGATGCCAGCGGCCAGGTCTTAGGACTCATGCCCCATCCTGAGGCCGCGCTAGAAACGTGGCTGATGCCCGATATTTCCATGAATGAATCGATTCAACTTAATGCGCAACTTTTTCAAAACGCTCTTCAATACTCCGGCGAGGTAACTCATGCTTGATCTTTGGACAATTAAAACTGCTCTTTTGAGTGTTACAGATAAAACTGGTCTTGAACCTCTTGCTCGTGAGCTGCAACACCGTGGTGTTCATATCATCTCAACCGGTGGAACGGGCAAGATGTTGCATGATTGGGGAATTCCTTACCAAGAGATTTCAGAGTTCACCGGTCACCCGGAAGCTTTCCAAGGCCGCATGAAGACCATCTCTTTTGCGTGCGCCTCGGGATTGTTGTTCCGTCGTGGTAATCCGTCAGATGAGTTGGAAGCTGCGCAGCTCAATATCAAAGCTATCGATCTTGTCGTCTGCAATCTCTATCCCTTCGAGAAAGTTGCAGCTGGAAAAGCCACTGAAGATGTCCTGGTAGAAAATATCGACATCGGTGGACCACTGATGATTCGTTCGGCCGCGAAGAACTTTGCAGCCGTGACGGTTCTGACGGACCCATCTCAATATAATTCTTTCTTGGATACGTTGGTCGAGTTCCAAGGACAGACTCCATTAAAGTATCGCCGGGCCATGAGCGCCAAGGCCTTCACGCGTATTGCTGAATATGATGTGGCGATCGCGGAGAGCATGGGTGACACAGCATCGACGAAGTTCATCAAGCTCACACAAAATGAAACCCTCCGTTACGGCGAGAATCCTCATCAAGCGGCTTCAGTCTATAAGTGGGAGAACGCCCAAGGCTCCACTCTTAAAGACGCTAAGATTTTGCAGGGCAAAGAGCTTTCATTCAACAATATGCTGGATGCGGATGCGGCGTGGAAAGCGGCCAGTGATGTTCATAACCTCATGCAAACGGGCTGTGCAGCTGTTGTTGTCAAACACGGTAATCCTTGTGGCCTTGTCCATGCGCCGGATGTTTTCACTGCTCTTGTGCGCGCCTGGCTGGGCGATTCAGTCAGTGCCTTTGGCGGCATTATCGCTCTTACTCAAACAGTTGATGCAAAGACTGCCATGTTCTTCCAGGATAAGTTTATTGAAATCCTAATGGCCCCTGCGTTCACTCCAGAGGCGCGTGAAATCATGAGCACCAAGAAGAACGTGCGTGTGATGGAGCTGGCCATATTGCCCGCCCAGAAAAATGAAATGACACTGAGAAGTTTTAACGGCGGCGTGCTGATGCAGCAAGAAGACGAACAGCTCAATGTTGAACTCAAGAATGTAACTAAAAACATCCTGCCGGATCATGAAAAACCTCTCGCACTCTTTGGTGTCATCGCTGCGAAACACTTGAAGAGCAACGCGATTGCCTTGGTTCGCCAAGACGGTTTAGTGACTGAGTTGGCGGGGGCAGGCATGGGACAACCCAATCGCCTGGACTCACTCATGCGTCTCGCACTCCCACGTCTTGTAGACAAAGATATCAATCCGGCCGATGTCATGCTCATCTCTGATGCATTCTTCCCGTTCGGCGACACTGTTGAGATTGCAGCTCAAGCGGGCATTCGCAAGATCGTTCAACCCGGCGGCAGTATCAAAGATTCAGAAGTTTTTGCCATGGCCGACAAATACAACGTCGCGATGGTTTGCACAGGTGAAAGACACTTTCGTCACTAAGAGGTGATTATGGATTACAAAAAATCTGGTGTAGACATCGAGTTAGCCGATAAATTCGTCGATCGCATTAAGCGCATGGTGGGTACCACTCACGATGACCGCGTTGTTTCTGGTGTGGGCGGCTTCGCGGCTCTCTATCGCATGGATGAAGAGCGTCTCTTGGCCTCCAGCACAGACGGCGTCGGCACTAAGATTAAGCTCGCGATTGAAACCAACACACACCACACCATCGGTATTGATCTAGTCGCCATGTGCGTGAATGACTTGATTTGCACCGGTGCGCGTCCCATGTTCTTCTTGGATTACTTTGCCACCGGCAAACTTGATATCACTGTTGGCGAAGCTGTTCTCAAAGGCATCGTCGATGGCTGCAAGCAAGGACGCCTCGCTCTGATTGGCGGAGAAACGGCCGAGATGCCGGGTATGTACGCTGCGGGTGATTATGATCTCGCAGGATTCTCCGTCGGCGAAGTTTTCCAGACGGACCTCGTCGATGGCTTAAGTGTGAAGCCAGGGCAAACCATCATTGGTCTGGCCTCTAGCGGATTCCATAGCAACGGATATTCCCTCGTTCGTCAGCTTCTCGCCAAAGTTGAAGACACCACAAATAGAGAAGAGCTCACGCGTGAAGCGCTTACGCCCACAAAAATTTACGTGGATCTGATTCATTCCCTCCGCGAACACATGGGAACATCGCTCACAGGTATGGCCAACATCACCGGATCAGGCATGCTGAATATCCCACGTATGAATCTCGCGCACAGTTATCATCTTAACGAATTGCCGAAAGACATCCCTCAGGTCATGACAACTCTTTGTCAGCTTTCAGGACTCAGTGAATCTGAACTCGCTCGCACGTTTAACATGGGTGTGGGGTTTGCTTTTGCGACTGACAAACCAGAAAAGGCGATGGAATGGCTAAAGGCCCGTGGAGAAAAAGCGTGGGTGCTGGGGACGGTCGGAGCTGAAGAAGCCGGCGAAGTGTTCCTCGCCGGCCAAAAGCTCTAGTCTAGAAACCAGTGCAGTTCAAATCACCATCGGTGCGCTCAGCAACGATCTCTGTGCCCTTGAACACGAGGCCGAAGGCATTGCCACCTGGGTAGTGTTCAACGATGGAGTAAACAACGGTTTTGAACTTGAAGACACGGTAGTACAAGTCTCCACCTTCAGAGTTGCTCATCAAACTCTTGATCGCCATTTTGATCGTCATGTTACGAACGGCGCGATCTGTGTAGTGTGTCGCTGTCTTGATGATCTGCGACTTCTGTAATGAAGTGAGTTGCGTGTTTTCTGTGACAACCACAGTTCTGAGATCACGCACACCTTCTTCTTCAGAGAGGTCATAAGGAAAATCGCAAACCGGTTCAGCAAAAACGCTGAGCGAGAAAAGCATAGTGAATGCGGTCAAAATCAACGATTTCATAAGGACTCCAGGGGTTAAATTTGAGATCGGCGCGTTATAACAACGCCTCAAACGCTCAGGCCCGGGGGGCTGAACATTTTTCAAGGTTTGTGTTGGAGGATGTTAGGTAGATTATCGAGGACTTAAGCTATGATTTTGTCCACGCCCAGGAGGCCCCATGAAAGCGAACACCATTCTCGACACCATCGGCAACACCCCCCACTTGAAACTCAATCGCCTGTTTGGAGCAAGTGAGGTCTGGATCAAGCTCGAGCGTGCGAATCCTGGGGCGAGCATTAAAGATCGTATCGCCTTGGCGATGATCGAAGACGCCGAGAAAAGTGGGGCGCTGAAAAAGGGTATGACGATTATCGAGCCGACGTCAGGGAACACCGGAATTGGTCTGGCCATGGTTTGTGCCGTGAAAGGCTACAAGCTACTTTTGGTCATGCCAGAGTCGATGACCATCGAGCGCAGAAAGATCATGGCCGCTTACGGAGCAAGTTTTGATCTCACACCCCGTGAGAAAGGCATGAAGGGAGCGATTGCTCGCGCCCAAGAGCTTAAAGATCAAACGCCGAATTCGTGGATGCCCATGCAGTTTGATAACAAAGCGAACGTAGCGATTCACGAGAGAACCACTGCCCAAGAAATTCTCAAAGATTTTCCGGAAGGTATCGATGCCATGATCACGGGCATTGGCACCGGCGGACACATCACCGGCGTGGCGAAAGTTTTGAAGCAGAAGTTCCCTCAAATGAAAGTCTTCGCCGTTGAACCAGCTGATTCTCCCGTGCTCTCGGGTGGGGCTCCCGGGCCGCATCCTTTGCAAGGAATTGGTGCCGGTTTTATTCCTTCTATCGTCGATCAATCTTTGCTGGATGGAATTATCACCATCACCAAAGATGAAGCGTTCGCCATGGCGAAACGTTCAGCTCAAGAGGAAGGATTATTTGTGGGAATTTCCTCTGGCGCCTCACTCGCCGCAGTGGCGAAGAAGCTTCCGGAGTTGAAGGCGGGCGCTCGCGTGCTCACGTTCTGCTATGACACCGGCGAGCGCTACCTCTCTTCGGAAGGGCTGTTCTAGTTATTTTCTGATTCCTCGTCTGAGTCATCGGCGCCATCAACTTCTGGTTCTTCGAACGAGCAGTCTTTGGCTACGATACTCTTCAATTTGTTCTCTTCTTTCGTTTTTCCAGTATAAGGAACGAAGTTCGTGAATCCGTGATATCCAAACGAAGTCATGCCCTTTTCATAGTAGTAGGTATCTGGGCTGTATGTGTTTGAATCGAGAACAAGTAAACGGTAGCCATTCGAAGTTTGCGTCATTCCTAGAACCAACCACGCGTGAGCGGTCACACCTGGCATCTGTAATTTTTGATAAACCACTTCGCCCATTTGAACACGTGCAAACAGCTCGTCCATTCTCCGCTCGAGAGCTTCGGGTTTGATATTCGAGCTACCCGAAAGGCCCGCCACCCACTGCTGATTCACGAAACCGTCTTTGCGTTGCCAGGCCTCCAGCTCTCGTAGGATGAGTTCGTCATAAGAATTTGAGAAATCGTAGAGATTGGCAAAACCGGGAACTTCTACAATCTTCTTCGCATTACGGATATCTTTGATGATTTTTTTTGCTTCAGCTTCGGTCGGTGCGGCGAGATCAGGCCGGAAGCGCACGATGTATGCAGCATTTCGAGTGAAGCGGCTGTGCCACCAGCACACACCACCACCGAAGAGACCACCTTGGTTGCTGAAACTTAGAGTGGATCTAGGATTGAGGAGAATCTTTTGGATGCTGCCGGCTTCAGCGCGCTTGTTGCAGAAATTTTCTTTTGCTCTCTTGGCCTGCACGTCGTCCTGCGCGAGCGCCGAGAGAGAAGACACGATAAGGGTCAAGGCAACGAGCTTGCGCAACATAGGAACTCCTGGGTTATGGAAAAAGTGTAGAGGCAAACCAGGAGGGCGGGGGGGAGGGAGGTAAAACTTACAAAGAGCGGCGCCATTCCTCGCTAAACGCGTTTCTAAGGACCGGAAAGGTGAAGCCTGGGCGTTGGGCGGGTATGACAGAGAGGACAACGTCGCGCGCCCAGAGACACAGCTTTTGCGTTTCTTCTTGGGTTCCGAGTTCAGGGTTGATTTCCACGACTTCAGCACTCACCACGCGCTGCTCTTGTGCGATGACTTCAAAGGCTTTTTCGACTTCTTGAAAGCTCATGCCATTTTCCACGCGAGTGCCAGTAGTGTTGATGAGTCCCGAATCAAGGGCATCCACATCAAAGCTGATGTGCACGGGAGATTTTCCTTTCGGGTCCATCCGGCGAAGTTCGCGGCGAAGGATACTTTCAAACTGTGGACTGCGAGCTTCTTCCGGGGTGATGACCGCAATATCTAATTCTTCAATCAACATGCGCTCATAGGGATCAATGGAGCGTGTACCAATATAAAGCAAACGCTGAGGTGAGAGGGTTCGTTGCAGCCACCACGGCGCTCCTTCTTTGGCACCTAACAACCAAGCCAGAGGCATGCCATGCATATTCCCCGTGGGAGAGGCCGACGGTACGTTGGCATCGGCGTGAGCATCAATCCACACCACGATCAGATCGGGGTGATGGTGAAGCATGCCATGAACGGTGCCGAGCCCTTGCCCGTGGTCACCGCCGACGAGGCACATGAATTTTTTTCTGAGATCAAGAGAGGTGATTTTCTTTGAGAGCGCGTGGGCGTGGTGGATGGCCGCTTCTCGGCCATGAAACTCTGGAGCGGGCACATCGCCAAGGTCTTGCCATGCAGCTGGCAATGATTCGCGAAAAGCCGCAGGGGCCAATGCTGTACCCAGATGGCCTTGGCCAGCATGAAAAGGGACCCCTAAAAACAACGTCTGATCCATAATTTGCACTTCCCTAGACAGCTTAAAGAAACCTGAACTCGACGTACGTGCAAAGAAGGTTAAGAATGCGTGAAGAGGATATACCCATGAAGCAAAAACCAGTACTTCTGCGTCTGAAAGCCCTGCAAAAAAGAGTCGAGCCCTTTAGTCAGGATATGCATTTGGACCGCAGCCTCTTTGAGGCCCTGGCCAGTGCCATCTGCTCCCAGCAGCTCTCGTTGAAGGCAGCCGCGACTATCTTTGGACGTTTCAGGGCGCTCTTCCCCAAAGAAAACCCCACAGCTCTCCACACGCTCGAGCTTCCTCATGAGGCCTTGCGTGGGGTGGGATTATCTGAGGCGAAAGCTAAAGCCGTGCGTGACCTCGCAGAAAAAACTCTCAGCGGTATTGTACCTGACGATGCCGTTGCGATGGGGCTTAGCAATGAAGAACTCATTGAACGCTTGGTGCAAGTGCGGGGCATCGGGAAGTGGACCGTGGAGATGATTTTGATGTTCCGCTACCGTCGCCTCGATGTGTGGCCGGTGGATGATCTCGGTGTACAAAAAGGTTTTCGTCTCTTGTTTCCTGAGCTGAAATTCAAAACGGCTAAAGAGCTGCTGCCCTTGGGGAGTTTCTGGGCCGGGAAGCGCTCGGAAATCGCGTGGTACTGTTGGCGCGCACTGGAAGAAGAACAGAACCAGACATTCACCGCGGTTCCAATCGTGTGGCAGAAGAAGAAAATGCAGCTGTGGTTGAAGAGCGACAAACCTTGGCGTCTCGATTTCACCCGTTCAAAATCCAAACCCAAAACAATCTGGCCCGGCGCGATCAAAGTCGGTAAGGCCAAGTCGTCGCTCTGGCAGAAGCGTTTAGAAGCCGCACTTAAGAAAGGGCCTGATGTTTCCATGCTGGAGATTCCTGGCACGCCTTTTCAGCAACAAGTTTGGGCGGCCATTGCGGCCATTCCGTGGGGAGAGACGAGGACCTATCTCGAAATCGCAGAATCCGTCGGGAATCCCAAGGGTGTGCGTGCTGTCGCCCAGGCCTGTGGGGCCAATCCCTTGCCCTTGTTCATTCCCTGTCACCGAGTCGTTGGCACGGGAAATCTGGGAGGATTTGCCGGGGGGCTGCCGCTTAAGCGCCTGCTCCTGTCCGCCGAAAAGAAGTGATGCAGAAGAAGCACGTGTACGTATCTAAGGATCCTGATCAGCATGGTCTCATTGACTATGGAGAGACCGACGATGCGACCTGGGCGCGTTTGTACGCACGTCAACGTGCGCACATTGAAGGCCGTGCATGCAAAGAGTTTATTGAAGGCCTTGATGTCGTTAAGTTCAACCAAGATCGAGTGCCTCAGCATTCCTATGTGACCGCCCAACTCGACGCTCATCATGGTTGGGGAGTGCAACAGGTTCCGGCACTGATTCCTGCCAGCGAGTTCTTCACGTTACTCTCTAAAAAAAGATTTCCCGCAGCGAGTTTTATTCGTTTACCGGAAGAGCTGGACTACATCGAAGAGCCAGATATCTTTCACGAGTTCTTCGGCCACTGCCCGCTGCTCACCAATAAACCTTACGCCGAGTTCATGCACGCCTTTGGTAAGGTTGCTTTACAAGCGAAACCCAAAGATCGCTTTCAGCTCTTTCGTCTGTTCTGGTTCACCATCGAGTTTGGTTTGATGCAAAAGCCCGAAGGCCTGCGCGCCTACGGCGGTGGGATTCTTTCATCGTTTGGTGAGACCACTTACGCGTTGGAATCCAATGTCCCAGAACGTAAGCCTTTTGATCCCATTGAGGTTCTGCGCACACCGTTTCGCATCGACATCATTCAACCCATCTATTTTGTGATCAATTCCTTTGATGACCTCTTCCATTTATTGGATTTGGACCTCATGAAACTTCTCACCGAGGCCCGCGCTTTAGGTGACCGTCCGCCGAAATTTGAGCCTAAGGGTGCGAAAAAAGACTACGCAGGGACATAAGATCCCGTAGTTACTCGCTCAAGTTCTGCCGTCTAATTCCGACAAGTATTCCATGAAAATGTGGATTTTGACCCTCACGCTGATGTTGAGCAGTTCTGCGTGGGCCCAAATGCTCAAGCTCGCGGATACCTCTGGAAAGATTTTTGTCCCTCAGCAAAAGGGATGGGAATTAGGAAAAGAAATGTTCGGCATGCCGTTCATTTATTTCTCTCCGCAGGTCAATGGTCAGCGCTCAAACATTAGCTTCACCGCCACCGGCGCCGATGTCGTGATCGATCTCGCGAACATGGGTCACGACTACGCCGCCTATAAAAAACTCAAAACAGAATGGGTCGCGACAGTTCTTGGTAAGCCATTGGGTTTCTCGCCTTACAAAAGCTGGCGAAATGCCCAAGGCCATGACGTGCATGAAGTGGGCTTTGAGTTTCAGCATGAGGAAGATCACTACTTCGAGAAAAGTTACTACATCAACTGCACCGGTCGTCTGATCTACGCCAAGTCCCTCCGTAGTAAAGAGAACGTCGCCCACGAAAAAGAGTTCGCCACCATGGTGAACGAACTCGATTGCGGGGCCCCATGAGACAATTCATTTCACTCTTCCTCTGCTTCGCTCTGTTATTGCCCTCTGTGGTGATCACCCAAGACGCGCAAGCCGCAGCAGCTCCGAGCGATAGTTTCAACGTCGAAAGAGAATGTAAAAACGGCAAATGCATCGAAGGGCTGATGGATCTGGCCGATGCCAAGATGATCCAGGCCCGAAGCGATAAATGCCTGCCTCCGACCGGCACAGAAAACGAGAATGCGTGGTTCGAAGCAAACGCCATGACTCCCGACTGTCTGGTACAAATTAAAGAGATCGAAGAAATTCATGCGAAACTGCAGAAAGTGCAGGCCCACTACGCTAATGCCATTGAAGACGACCAAGAGCAGATGTGTCGAGCGGAAGAAGCGAACGTCGGAATTGACCTTAAAAACCAAAGAGAAATTGCTGCGGCGGCCGCGAGCGCGGCGTGCTCACCAGCGAAGCAAAAACAAGTGGCCCAGCGCTGTGCCGGCGATTCGGTGTGCGCCCTGATGAGTTCCGCCGTACCATTCCTAGGTGCGACCGTTGCGAACAAGATTATTCCGGAGAATAAACGAAGTGGGAACTGTAGTGCCAAAGGCGACAACTGCCTGGTGCAGATGGGAACTGCGTTCGTTAAATCGGTCTTTGGTTTTTTCGGTGGCGCCTGGGATTTGCTGAAAGCCGCGGGACGTGCGGTCCTGAACGGTGTGAAAAACGCTGCGAGGAAATTCTGGGGCTGGGTCACCGGCGCAGAAAATAAATCATCGACGTCACAGCTGGCCGCAGCGAAAGCTTCGAAAAACGATGGGGTCTTCCAGATGTTGAAGGACGACTTCTTCGGCACCATGGGAAAAATGTGGTCGGGTCTCGTGGGAGCACTCTCTGAGTGGCTCTCAAACGATATCTTTTGCCAAGAGTGGTCGGGCACTCCACGTTATAGTACTTGTACGCGTCCTGCGAATGGGATTGCGTGCACGAACTGTAAAACCGTCATCAACGGGATGTGTGCCATTTCTGGCGTGATTATCTCGGAAGTGATTCCCGCCTTCCTCACGGGTGGTCTGGTGACCGCGGCGAAGTACGGTGTGAGTGCCGCCAGCAAACTCTCGAAACTCGTACGAGTCTCGGCTGCGTCTCAACGCGCGATAAAAAATTCCAGTCGACTCAAAAGCATCATCGGCCCAGTGTCGAGTGCCATGCGACGAATCGATCGCATGACAGTGGCTTCACGTTTCGGTCGCACCGCCCTGAGTGCGATTAAAACCGCGATGAGATCAATCGGTCGCTACATGCTGAAGCCAGGCGTGGTGGCGTTGAAGAAATCCATTACTGCGATGAAAGCCGTGGCACGTACTTCTAAAACTTATGTCATGATGACACCCGCCGGACCGATGATTACCTTTGGTACGAAGGTGGCCAAAGGCGCCGGTAAGGTTGTGCTGTTCCCCTTTGAGAACGCCATGACGGTGAAGTCTTTTGAGATCGGTGAAAAGATGTTTGAACGGATTTTCCAAAAAGCCGGCAGTGCCCGACTCTTTGGAGGTGTTCGTCCGGCCCTAGCGGTGGAAGCAAGTAAATCGATTGGCATGATCGATGATGCCTATCTCGATATGCAGATAACGAAAATTGCCAAGCGCCCCGGTTCTGAATTCGTCACGAAAGCAGAAGCAGACTATGTCAGAACTCTACGTGCCGAACGAGTCCGCGTGGTGGATAACTATCTCGATGGCAAACCGTCGATACCGTTAAAGAATCTGGTGGATGATCTCTACCCGGATCTGAACTACGGAAAATTCTCGCAGCACGTGAATGCAGAAGATATCCGTAAAGCGGAAAGTGATTTGATGGAGGCCATCGGTCGCATGAGCAATACGGCGCAAAAAGATCGCCTGATGGCAGAATACCAAGCTCACCTGGCGTCGAGTGCTCGAGCTGATGCTCTTGCAGGGACTCCGACATTCACGCGCACTGAAGTGATCGCCAATGCGGGCCTCTCCGATGAAGCCCGTGCCGCGAAGGCGCTGGAAGTTGCCAAGGTCGATCCTGCGGTGACCTCGCCGGAAATCATCGCACAGATGAAGTTCACCGTGCAGCAGGCGCACAACACGGGAGATGGAGCGGTCTTTAACTATCGTTACTCTGAAATTAAAGACAAGTACCGCATTCTCAGCAACGGTGGTTTTACTAATCGCCAGTCGGAATTGTTGATTCGCTCTGGTCTTGCCGGTAAGGCGCGCCCCGAAGACACCTTCGCCGCCCTAAGAGTGGTGTCTGTCCCTAGAGTGAATCCGGAGCAGGTGGCGAGTCTTGCTACGCATGCGGACTATCGGGTCATCTTGAACGGGGTTGACGTGACCCGTCGCCCGGCCACAGCGAAAGCGTTGATGGTCCTTGAAAACAGTACCACCAACAGTGCAGAAGCTGCGGCGACTTATACTAAATTCCAAGATCGCTTCACCCAAGTTCGAAAATTATCTCCGCGGGATTCTGATGCGGAAGCTTTTTTAGCAGAGTTCATTCGCAAAAAACGTGCGGCTGGCATGTCGGATGAGGCGATAAATACAAAACTTGATGAAGCGTTTGGGGCCTGTAAATGAAGCGTTTCCTTCTAGCCATCGTTCTTCTCAGCACTCAAATTTGGGCGGTCGTTCCTGCCGAGCAGGCCAATCTCCAAGCGTTGTTGCACCTCGATCGCTTCCACGCTTATACCCAGAGCTGGTCATTCACGATGATGGGTCGTGGAAAAGTTGAGCTGGCAAAGATCGTGCTGGCCCTCACACCCGCGCAGGTTGCGGCGATGAAGCTTGATGCGTCCAAGCTCGCCGATGCGCAGAAGTACGATGATCTCATCTTGCAGATCCTCCAGAAGCAACGCCCTGACCTTAAAGTCAAAGCTGCCGATGTGGCGTGGGGATACAACTTCTTCAAGAACAAAATGAATGAGGCCTATCTCATTCAAGAAGCTTCCAGAAATTTTAAGCCGGCCCATATCCCCCCAGATCTTCCTGAGATGACCTACGCAGGAGTGGACTATAACGTGACTCCGCTCAAGGCGAGCGAGGTGCTGTTGAATGTGGATGGTTACGTCTCGAACCGAACCACCCGCGCTGTTTTCTGGGAAGCATCGCAAAGTCAGCGTGCTATCGAGATGCACGTCGGATCCGCCGATGACTTCCGCGACAATCTCACAGGCCGCGGGAGCAAGATCGTCGGCGAAGTTCGCACCGCGGCCCGCAACTACAACCCGATCTACCTGATTCAAGACCCGGGTGAAAAAACGTTTCACTACGCCATCACGCAGATCTCTGGCCAAGACCGCGTCCGCCACTTAGCGATGCAGGCCTCTCTGGTGCGCTGGGAAGTCGCCAACGGAAAACTGGCTCCGCCACCCCCTGTGAAAGTCGTCGGGGATGCGGTCGAACTGTTGCTGAAAGAAGAAGCCGAACTCACGCAGGTGTTGCGCGTGGTTCCCAAGGCCGACGCGGTGGTGATCGGGCAGAAAGGTGCCTTCGATCGTACCTTCGGTTCGATTGCGAAGGCCCGTTCGGTCATGGACCTCAACGCGAAACATCCCACGGCACTTGGAAAAGTTCTGACGCCTGCGCAGACGCGCTTCATCGAAAAGGCCATGGCCTCGGAAGCTGATCTGGTGACCCATGTGATGAAGTACGCCAGTGACTGGGACAAGGTCTACGAAGGCGCCACCCCTGTAATCGAAAAAATGAAAATGCCACTGGCGGTGAAACCCGAGGTGTTCTCATTGGATCGTGGCAGCTATGAGATGACGGATTACACCATGAACGGCGCCAACGGTAAGACACAGCGCTGGCGCGTGTTTTCGAACTCTTGGGGCGATGAAGTTTTGCCCGTGGCCCGCGCCCTTAAGTCCACCGGTCACAATAATATTTTCTACATGGGGACGGCCGGAGGTCTTGAGGGCAGCGGACTCAAGGTCGGAGATTTGGTTGTTCCGCAGAATTCGAATGACATCTATGGAATCAAGCGGCCTCTGCAAGCCACACACATTCCTGAGGGGGCCATCCGTGTTCCCATGGTGACCCACGTTTCAAGTCCGTTTGAGGAAACCGGAGCGTGGCTCAAAGACCGCAAGAAAATTGCGCAAGTGGTTGAGGTAGAAACGGGCTATCTCGCTGCTGTCTTCGACGGTCCCAAAGACCGCGTGAACACCATGCTGCTGGTTTCGGACATGGTGGGGGTCGAAGGGGAGACTCTCGCGGAAGCGTCCTCATCGGCCCGCCGCAAGGCCCAGATCCAAGCGATCTCATCGGTGATCGACTCTAAGGGTGTAACTCGTGCTGTGGCCCCCGCCGCAGCGACCTCGTACTTGGCCGTGCTGGATGAAATCTCGCTCAAGCGCGATCCCGCACACGACTTCCGCGTGATCCGTGAAGCCCAGGCCCGTCGCTTAGACCAGGCTGGCAACTTCCGCGCTGAAATCAAAAAGCTCTACGCCGAGATCCCGAGTTTCACGACGACTCGTCTTGAGACAGTGCTCGAACAAAACGACGTGCGTCTGTCGGGGTTGCGGAAGGCGATGGAAGACGCGGGACTGCAGCCACGCATGGCCCTCGACAGTAACTTCCTCGATGGTCGCTGGAGTCCGGGTCAACCGATCAAGCTCCATCTGGAAGTTGCCTCGGACGCCTCCCTCAAAGATTTAAATGCAGTCGTGAAGCGCATGGCAGAAATCGATAAGAACTTTCCCAAGCAGCTCAGCATAACTGTCGCACGTACCGCAGCTCCGAAGGACGCCTTTGTCGCGTTAACGCGTTTGCCGGAAACACACGACGTGTTGATGGAGCTCTATAAAGACAGTGCCCTCGGGTTCGGCGGCCTTGCGTCCCAGGAAACGCGCTCCGGGGGATTGAAGTTTGTTCGCGTCGCCGACCCCAGCGATGGCAAGGTGATGGCGACTTTGGCCTACTTCCCCCCCGACGATTCGACGAAGGGTTTGCTCAAAGAATTAGGTTCCGAGGCTGGGGCTCGCAAAGTGTTCATGGATAAAATCACCGAGATGAACGGGAACGTGTCGGAAGCTCAGTGGAAAGTTGTGGTGAAAGAAGTCTCGTCATTGCCCGGCGGTAGCCTTGCGCAGATCGTCCCCGAGTTCGCTACCAACAAGAACCTCCAGATCACCGTCTACATGACAAAGGAAGGATTGAAGAATCCAGCGGTCGTCATGGAGGAGCTGATCCACCTTCACCAGATCACGGGAACAAACTACGCTTTGAACACCAGTCGCGCCTTTGTTCACCCGTATCAATGGGCCGAAGTCGTGGCCAACGCCCGTGCGGGAAGTTTGAGTGCTGCAGAAAAATTAGCCTCGGTTGAGCTCGAGGCAGCGATGTCTTCCAAGGAATCACTGGCCCATTTTCGAGAGCAGGGGCTTTTCTCCAAGGCGGCTGAGGGTGACATACAAAGTTACTTCGACAAGCGCTTGGCCCACGCAGAAACCATGTACCGGGATGTCGCAAAAAAAGCACGGGCCGATTTGAAGGTGCGTACGGCCGCGTGGGAAAAACAAAAGCAAATCTTTGCCAAGCTGGAAGGTCAAAAACTTAAGCTCAACGATCTGATCGCCAAAGGTGACCGGGCAGGTGTCCGCAAACTTGTGCAGAGTTATATGCCCTGGGATGTGATGGAACCCAGTGAGAAGAAGATGTGGACCGAGTGGCTTGATGCGATTGAAAAGCCTCAAACGGGTAAGAAGAAATTGATCTTCCGAGGTCTTGATGGGGATGTAATCCTGCGGACACCACAAGGGAAGCCCTATCTCATGTCGACCGTGCTGACTAAAAACCAAGGGAGTTACACCCGCCGTCTCCGGTCCTTGAGTACCATGCGCCAGAAGTTTGGTGTCAGTCTTCAGAGATCACCGGTTACTTATGTGATCAATGGTCGCAAGGATCCGACCACATTATCGACTATGATGATGAATCACGCCAATGACCCGAAAGGTTCTCCCTTCATTTCTGCTTCGAATCTAGATACGGCCAGTGGCTTCGGTCATACGCACATGTCGGCCCTGATGCTTGATGAGAGACGGTTGGTTCCGAATGCTTTAGCGGTAGGCTATCTTGGTGAGCAAGAGCGCCTCATTCCTCTCATCGTGTTTCCAGATGAGGTTGTTCATTACGAGGATTTCACGGGAAAAGTTTTCGAGGGCGACAAAAATACGTACTTCGCTGGTGAAGTCGAGAAGAAGATTGGCCGCTCCATATCGAAGGCGGAGCGGTCGATGCTCGAGACTCCGGCCAATTTCCTCAAGGGCTCCGTCAATTCCGCTCAGGAAGGTTTTCTTTCAGCGAGCAGTCTGCCCAAACCGAAGACTGCTGGTGCATGCTTGAGCGCCAATGGTGAAGGACTTTTTAAAACACTGGATGCGCTGTTGAAAGATTAGATCGGAAGGCGCACGCGAACGATGCTGGCGCCATTGACTGAATTTTGAACCTGTAACTCGCCGTCGTGGAGTTCGACAACTTGTTGCGCGATGAGAAGTCCAAAACTTGAACCGGCGTCGTGGATTTTCTTCTCTTTGAGCTGCTTCATCGTAAACTCCGGAACACCCGGACCTCGATCCAAGACATCAATCTCGTGCATTTCTTCGACCACACGGTGTGTGATCACGATCGTGCTGCCGTAAGGTGATAACATGATGGCATTGCTGATGATATTGCCGAGAACGCCATGAGCAAACAAACCGCGATTCAAGTTCATGTGCGCTTGAGCGAGTTCTTCCGGGTCGTAGCGCAGCAGGATGTCTTTGTTGCGCAATCGTTCGCTCATCACCTCAGACACCTCTAGGACCAAATTCAAAAGTGGCAGACGCTCTTTCTTCCAACCTTCATTAGAAGACGACAGATCGCGTACCAACTTCATTTGATCCAAGAGATCCACGATGAAGCCGACGTGACGAGACAACCGCTCGACGGGAACAAGCGTGGCGTCGTTCTTCATGATCTCGAGGTAACCTTTGATACTGGTGAGGCTCGCTGCGGTATCGTGCAGCGTAAGGCGCAAAAGATTGTTGAGGCTCGTGAGAGATTGACGGGCATCTTCACGCTGAGTCCACCAACTAAAAGCTAACGTCGCGATGAGACTCACAAGGAGCGCCAAGGCCACTGGAACGATCCAAGGATATACTGGTGGAGTGATATGTCCTTTAGGCCAAACTTTTACTTCGATCTCGCGCCCAAACTGCGTGAGTATATTCTTAAAGAGTAATTCACCGCTGTAGTCCTCCGACGAAACGGGACCCTCTACGTAGTGCTGACCAGACTTGCGATCCACCACCTCAACGTTGAAGTTTTTGCCGAACTCATTACTGGTGAAATAGTCAAAGAAGCGGTCGGTCGAGATGACAATCGCGAGCCACCCGATATGTTTGCCTTTTTGTTTGAGGGGGACGTAACAAACAAAGCCACGGACGCCTTGATATAAATCAAACGGTGGGCTGAACCAAAACTTTTCGTGACGAGCGAGAGAATCTTTGAGGTGCTGAATGTTTTGCGAGATCAATCCCTTGGCCGGCTTATTTCTTTCTTCCGGATAAACGCGACTGATGAGGCCGTTGGGTTCGACTTGATTCACGCCATAAATTTCAGGAAATTCAGTAATCAAGGTTTTGGCGAGTATTCTGTACTCATTATCCTCGACGTTTGTTTGTTCCCAAAAAGCGCTGGCAACAATCCGGGCCCCCATGGTGCCGTTGAGATAAAGTCGCAGCCGTTCATGCACATCGTTTTGGATGACGTTGGCCTGCTTCAATATGAGGTCGTTTCTCTCCGCTTCTAAGCGAGTGTTGCTAAGAACAAAAAGTCCGCAGCAGAGCGGTGCAATGATGAGGAAAAAGAGGAGGGAGCGGTTCATGGAGACCAGTATGGCTTAAACGTTTGAGAGACGAAACCTAAGACTCACTTGCCAAGGGCTAAGGTCCCAATAATACTTGTTTTTGTCACAATTTGTAACTTTTCAAAACGGCGCTTCGTAACAGTATAGAGGAATGTTGAAGAAGATCTCTGAGATGGAACACAAGCTTCGCCTACTTTTTCAGCAATCCATGGCGGGTGATGCCGTCGCCTATGAGAACTTTCTTATACTGGTGACCGCGATCGTTCGACGGAACTTGGCATTTCTGGGAGGCGGGACATTATCGCGCGAACAGCTAGAGGAGTTGCAGCAAGAGGTGGTGCTGAGCATCCACCAAAAGAAGCACACCTACTCGTTGGATCGGCCGCTGCTTCCTTGGGTTCATGCGATTGTTCGCTATAGATACATCGACGACTATCGACAAAAGAAACGACTGCCGGCGATTGTTGAATGGATGGATGATCTAAGGACGGACGCAGAGGAAGTGAGCGAGTCAGTTGATTATGAAGAACTTTTGGCCTTACTGACACCTCAGCAGAGAGAGCTTTTCGTCAGGATTAAGATCGAAGGTCAGACTTATGTGCAAACGGCAGAAGCCTTAGAGCTAAGTGTCCCGGCCGTGAAGGTCGGCGTCCATCGGATCATGAAGGTCCTCAAGGATAAGGTGCAGAGATGAATACGTTGAAAAATCTAGCCGCGGATCTCAAGCCGTTCAATCCGATCGAGCCACTCAGTGTGTTCGTGGCCAAGCGTTTCTTGCCCGTGCTGCTCACTTTCATCGTCCTAAGCTTTTGGATGGTGAATCAAAAAGAAATTCTTGGCATTCGCTGGGGACAGGCCATCTTCTTAGTGAAGAACTTCTTGTGGGTAACTGTCGCTCTCACAAGCTTCATCGCCTTCTATTTCAGTAGCTTCCCGCAGAAGAGCCGCCGACTCCCGGGCCAACTTGCGATGGGAGCCCTCGGATTGTTGCTGGCCCTCGAGTTCTATCAGCTCAACTACGCGCAACTTCCCGCAGAACTCCACACGGAGCTAGACTTCTTCCGTGGCGGCTGCGGTGTGATCATTTCTGCGATGTCGATGGGCTACTGGTGGATGCTAAAAAACTGGGCGAAACAGGGAGCTCCTCGTTCACCAGAGATCACAGGACTCTGGGCGTCTATCGCGGCGAGCACGGCGGGCTGTGTGTTGATGCAGGCCGTGTGTTGGCAAGAAGGCACGTTGCACATTCTCATGTGGCATTTTCTCCCACTGACTCTGGCGTCGTATGCTGGGCCCATGCTCGCGAAGAAGTGGCTGCGCTGGTAGGTGATTTTCAAATAAAGAGGGCCTCCGAAGAGGCCCTCTCAAATCTAAACGTTGAGTCTAAATCTAGTAACGGCCGCGACCGCCGCCGCCATTTCCACCGCCGAAACCGCCGCGATCTTCGCGTGGTGCCATTGGCTTAGCTTCGTTAACAGTCATGTTACGACCTTCGAAAGCTGAACCGTCAAGCTTGCTGATAGCAGCTTGAGCTTCGTCGTCCGTAGACATTTCTACGAAGCCGAAACCTTTGCTACGACCAGTGTCGCGGTCTGTGATTACTTTCGCAGAAGTCACGTTTCCGATAGCAGAAAAGTGAGATTGCAAAGATGAATCATTTACTGAAAAGGGGAGATTCCCCACGTACAATTTCTTACCCATAATACCTCCAAAGGCTGGGGCCGCTTTAGAAGACATGAGCACTATGCACAGGGTTCCGAAAGAAGCAGAAAATAACAAAGTCAGGGTAGCACGTGCGTTAAGCGATAAGTAGGCAATTCTCCATAAGGGCCCATTTAAGATGGGTTTGGCCTATGGTTTCAGCTTCCTACCTCACCACGAATAGCCAATTCCAGCCGAAACATAGTCCTGCTCCGGTTCATCATCCCCACTCGTGTCACCGTAATCGGTGCGCGATCCATCGAGGTCTAACTGCCACGCTTCCCAGAAGAAACTCACCCCGAGGGAATTGGTTTTTGTTTCCGTCTCGTTATCAAGAATTTGACTGCGGGAAGTTCCGATTCGCAGTTCGGACCATTCCCAGGGAGTGAGCACAACCTCCAACCGATTCACCCGGTCCGGCAAACCATAGGTCGCGCCTTGTCCACCAATCGAAGTTCTGCGTCGGGCGGTTGTGACTGCCAGCTTGTTAGCGTCTTCAGTGTAATTAAAACGAGTGTGAGACAGCGAAGCCGAGAGCCAGTCGGTGAATTCTTGATCGAGCATGAGCATGGCAGACTTCTGCGTGATGTCTCGTTCGACCTCGAGGGAGGCGAAGGCGCCTTGCAGAGTAAGATCCTGGGAGTAACGAAGCTGTTCAACTTTAAGTTTGAGGGTCGTCGCTCGCTTGGCCTGCCAGTAATCACTAACCACCGCCCGTGTACTCAGGGCTGCACCGCGGCCTCGCACCTCATAGGGATCCTGGCGTGCGATGAGTTCCGCGGCGACGTTCCAGATCGGTGTGAGTTGCCAATCGACCCCTAGTCGTCCTTCTTTCGAAACCAATTCTTCGTCGCGAAAATTCGCCACACCGGAATCACTTTGGAAAAACGAAGCGCTCAGTGCCCACTTGTCATCGAGGGCAATGAGTCCGTCTAGGGAGACGGCCTGGTATTCCTCGGGCCCGTTGGTTCCGGTGAGGGCGACGTTACTGACACGGTTTTCTGCAGCGTAGAGCGAGCTGAGGAGGAGTAGAAAGAGCATGGTCATTCCTTAGTTGCGTCGAGGACGGCGTTGGCGGAGGTTGCGCCGCTCACGGCGCTGTTCGCGAATTTTTTCTAAGCGCTGAGTGCGGGCCTGGGGATCGATCTGGCGCACTTTCTTCAAGCGTTCGCGCAGCTGCTGCTTCTTGGCGGGATCGAGCTTCTGCCAGCGCTTGAAAGACTCACGAATTTTGCCGCGCTTCTCGGGGGAGAGTTGTTGGAACTTCTCCCATTTTTGCTTCAGCTCTTTCTTCTCACCTTCCGGCATGGATTTCCACTTCGCGTGGCGCTCGCGCAGCTGCGCTTTCTGGGATTCGTCCATCTGCTCCCAGCGCTCCAGGGATGTCTGCGGCTGTGCGAAGGCTGCGAGGCTCAGCAGCAGCCACATTACGGCGAGGCTAATTTTCATCGGACACGTCCTTGTTATCTTCGTCGGCCATCTTTTCAATGGTCTCGATTTCGTCGGTGGCGAGGGCATCCATCGATTCGTAAAATTCCAGGTCCTGCACAATCTCCGCATCCGTCGCAGAAAGGGCGGCGAGCAGGAGGCTCATGAAAGAGAGGAGTATGAGTTTATGTCTCATGATTCACCCGTCTCGAGGTAGCGCAGTTCTTCCTCGCTCAAGTCCGAGACCTCGGCCCACAGCTCGATTTCGTCCATGTGGCGAAGCATCTCAGGAGATTCGGCGAGCATGGCCGTGGGGAGTTGGGTTGGCGAGACCTGTAGCCAGATCACCAGGGCCGCGGCGGCCGGCACGCTGGTGGCGAGCAACCACTTGGCCCAGGGGCGCGCTGGTTTGGCGAGCACACCAGCAGCACGATTCAAGATCCGCTGATCAAGAGCGCGCGAAGGAGTCTGCTGCGTTTTCGTTGCCAGCGTCCTAAAGAAATCTTGGCTCATGCGTGGCCTCCGCGCTTGAGGCAATCCAGTAGTTTTTCTTTTGCTCTCACGAGCAATGATTTCACGGCGGACACGGTGGTGCTCAATTGCTGGGCGATGTCCTCGTAGGCCAGCTCAGCATGGGAACGCAGCAAGACCGCATCTTTTTGGGCGAGCGGGAGTTCCTCGAGACAGGCCTTGAGGGCGCGCTCGTTGGACGCCGCCATGACTTGATCCTCGGGACCACTCAGCGGTGATTCCAAGCTCTCCATCACATCATCTGTTTCTAGTGAGGTGATCTTGCCTTGATCAAGTTGGTGTCCGCCGCTGCGCCAGTGATCGATCACTTGGTTGCGCGCAAGCATCCACAGCCACGTAGAGAACTTACTTTCGAACCGAAAGCTCATGCGTTTTTCTAAAAGCTTCGCGAAGCAGTCTTGCAGCCAATCTTCCGCCATCGTGGCATTGCCGCAGTGGTTGAGAAAATAGCTATAAAGGGGCGTGCGGTATTTCATATATAACGTCTCAAAAGCTGTGAGGTCATCGGCCTGGAGTCGCTCCATAAGAAGCACATCCTCCTCCTTAGATGAGACGGAAAAGACGCTCAAAAGTTGCGCCATTTTTGATTTTGTTATTGGACCCACGCTAAAAGCCTAGAATCACGAGGTTTTTAAGTAAAGAAAGATTCTCGCGCAACTTTTTCAGCCGGCCTGCGTCTCAGGGTTTAACCGCAACACCCTGGAGGTTCTATGCGTCACTTGGCCCTCTCACTCGCTCTTCTCACCCTGGCCGCTTGCCAACCCAAGGAAGAGGCGATTTCCGCGTCCACCACTGCTACCGATCAGTACGCCGACACCGTCGAGGCCGGTATCACGGGTGTCGGTGGCGCCGCCGATGACGCCAGCAATGAGTCAGTGGTGGCAAGCTCGCAGCAATCTTTCTGGGGGCGCGTTCTCATTCCTGAAGCCATGGCGGCGTGTGCACGAACATTAACAAACAACGGAGGAGGCAACTGCACGCGCAACGTGAACTGCGATTTTGGCGCGTACCTTTGGAGCGGCAACGTACAGTTGAGTTTTAACAATGGTGCGGCCTGCAGCTTAAGTGGAGCAGGAGATTTCTACACCCGAAGTGTCGACTTCGCACGTACGGGCCCGCGCGGGACTCTGCAAACGACGTCGAACAGTCGCACGGCGTGGGACGGTTCTGTGATCGGTGGTGGAATGCAAATCTCCCAGATAGATGGCTCAGGAAATCTTGAGGTGGACGTCCTCGGTCAACATAAAATCCTGACTCGTACGGGTGGTCGTACGGTGTTTGATGTGAGTTTCAGCACGAGCGCTCCGCTAGCAATGAATCAGCTGGCACGTAACGGCCGGGTGATCACAGGTGGGACCATGGTCATTCACCATAATCGCGCGCGCTTCACGGCGGAGCACACCATCCAAAACCTGAGCTTCACAAGCGGCTGCTGCTATCCCACCAGTGGGACCATCACCAGCACGGTCAGCGGAAGCCTCGAGGGGAGCGGCTCTGTGACTTTCAATAGCTGTGGAAACTACACGGCCACTTTAAATGGCGTGAGCAAAACTTACTCTTTGGCCAACTGCGAATAAGACTAGTTTATACTTGGTACAAAACTTCAAAGGAGATTCTATGAAATGGTTAATGACAGTGAGTCTGATGCTAAGTCTACAGGCCTTCGCCCAGGACGAGGAAACACCAGCGCCGGGGGCGCCGAACCTCGACCAACTCGAACAACGTAAAGATCGCCGCGAGAACCGCCGTGACCGTCGAGAAAATGTTCGCGACCGTAAAGAAGATCGTCGCGATGAACGCGAAGACGTGCGCGACGCTAAACACGACGGTGGCCGCAAAGACCGCATCGAAGACCGTGCTGATGCCCGCGAAGACAAACGTGATGTGCGTGAAGACAAGCGCGACCGCGCAGAGAACCGTCGCGACCGCTCAGAAAATCGTCGCGACCGTAAGAATCGTCCGCAGCGCCGCCAGTAACTAGTACAGGGACTTGAGATACTCCACGAGGGCCATGCGATCTTCATGAGTGAAACTCTTGAAGCTCTCGAAGTAGTGGCCTTCGTTGGAGAGTCCTTCGCGCTTTACGTAGTAAATGTCGCGATCACCTTTTTTGGCATCCTTCATCGCGCGCGCCATTTCGTTGGCCTTGTAGAGCGTCAATCCACCGTTCAGTTCATCATAGCGTTCTGTTTCGCCGGCATTCTTCATCGAGAAAATTTCGGGCCTTTCATGCTGCGGAACCATCATGTGATACAGAGTCGGCACCGAGCCGTTGTGCGTATACGGGAAGCGCGCCCACACACCCCAAAGTTTCGGAGCGAAGTAGCCCTTCTGAACGTTGTCTTCTTCAAACCTCAAGATATCACCCAGTGAGCTGGTCTTCACGAGGTCCACGAATTCAGGAGACACGATCTTGATTTTTTCACGATCGGTCTTCACCACGTCGATTTCGATCACGCGAGGAGCGGTGTAGATCGGAAAGCCTTGCAAGTCGCGCTGGTGATCTCCGTGGCACTTGAGGCAGTTGTTATTAAACAGTGTCTCGCCACGACTCACGACTTCTGTCTTAATCACAAAGGGGTATTTCGGTGGCAAAAGCTTGCCCAGCACATTGTCCGTGAGCCACTGGATCTTCGGAAGAACCGCCCGCAGGTGTTCGCCGCTATCAGAGGCAAAAAGTTCAGCGCCAAAGATCCAGCCGTAGTCATCTCCACTCAGAGCACCGTCGTTGAAAATTCCCGCCGGACGTTTTTCTTTGATGCCCCAGAGGTGCGGGACCTTGACTTGGCCGCGGCCCATGTCTTTGGGGTATTTGAGTCCGTGGTCTTTGTAGAAGAACGTCTTGATGGTGGAGTCAGACACCACTCCCCGAACGAGATTGGAAATATTCTTGTCGGAGATCACGTTCGCGAAGTTCATCGCTTTACCGTGAATGTACTTGAAGTCTGGATTCGTTGACCCCACACCCCAGAGGGCCTGGATGCCTTTGAGGTCACGGCCGATTTGATAAGCATCAATGGTTTTGTTTCCGAGACCTGCGATCACCTGGCCGGCAGCTTTACCACTGTGACAGCCGGTGCAACCCAGCACGCCGACGTTCATGCCTTTCCAGGGCACATCAAACACACCGACGAGTTTTTTGTTTTGCGAGATGAAGCCGTAACGCTGTTCGATGAACTCGGTCACGTAGATTTGGTCGGCGCTTTTGTTCTCGCGGTTCACCATCCACAAAAATTTCACCATATCTGGTGAGAGAGTCATCCCGCGGCCGTTCTCAAAGAAATGCCAATTCAAGAACGTTTTGCTGGCCTCCTCGTGCTCGAGAACCCGCTCTTGAGCAAAGCAGGCCAGAGGGAGGGCGAAAATAAGGGCGATGAAAAAATTTTGCATAAGAATTTGTATCGCTGCGAATTAGCGATTGTAATGGAGCTTGGCGTCTAGAGGTGTTGTGTGATGCTAGAGATTCACACAGAGCGCTTGCATGTGAGCTTTGTTCGTCCAGGAAAAGAAGCCGTGGCTCGTTGAGATTCTCGTGACCGGCCCCTGGAGCTGGCCCGTAGGACACTGCTTGAGGAGCTCTTCACGAGCGAGGTTGACGTAGTTCGTTTCTGAGGTAAACCCCAACACCACAAACTGCTCAGTGGTGGCTTCGATGCGCTTTCCCGACGTGATTTTTTGGTAAGGCCTAAAGTCCCCGACGTGCACGATGTGCACACTGTGCGTACAGGCGACAACAGAGACCGCGAGTGCAGCGAGGATGAGCTTACTTAACACAGTACCCCTCCGCGCTGATCTGCTCTTGGTAGAAGATTATGGGGAAGTAAGTGACAACCACGTCCTTCGTTAGAATCCCTTCCACGCTGCCTTCAGGACACTTGGTCTGGAGTTGCGAATTCAGCTCGTTTAGGTAGGTCGTATTAAAGTTGAAGAAAAAGAAAATGTTGTTTTTAACTTCCGCTTTAATCGTCTCCCCACGCTTGGCTGGGATCGACGTCTGAGACACGCTTCGCACATGGGCGCAGCCGGCGAGCATGGCAATCAAAGTTGTGATGACGAGGAACTTCATATTTTCTTCCTTACGGGAGTTGATTTCTTCTTGAGGCAAAAGCCGGTGACCTTAACGATCTCGCCGGAAACAACCGGGTACTTATTCATTTCGCGAATGCTTGTGAGCCCGGTTATCTGGCCCGAGGGACATTTTTCATACAGACCGAGGTAGACCTTGTCGGCGTAAGTGTCGCTGGTCCATACGGGGTTACCGGTGCTGGGACCCATCTGGAAAAGACTGATGATAGCCGCAATCGATTGAAGATTTTCTCCGGCATTTTGATCTTGGAGGACGGCCTTGCCGATGGCACCCGCTTCCTGAATGTTGAAGCCCGTTTGGCTCACCAAGATTTCAAATGGAATGGCGTCGTAGTCCGGGTTGTATTTAATCTCACCGACTTGCGTGTGATGCACATAAGCGCAGCTACTAAGGAGAGTTAAGAGCAGAATTATCTTCATAGAAAAAATGATATTGAGGAAAACATAGTCATGACAAGTTCTGAATGAATAAAAACCCGCGCTGACGCACGGTGCCGACATGTATTCAAAGGATGCATTTTGAAATCTTAGTGACTAAGATTAAGCAGAAGAAAAAATGGTGCCCAGGACGAGACTCGTAGAGTGCCATTTTCATTTGCTTCAAAAACTCTCGTGATTCCGCAAATTTCTGATTAGTTTCTAGTATTTAACCCTACGATGCACTCTCTATCTGTTGTTGTCTATTTTGGCCTTTTACGGCCCATTTTAGGGCGGCGTAGTACTTTTTTAGTACTCGGGAACTACTTCAGATAAATACCTTCGACCTCATTGTAGCGATTATAGGGAACTCTTATCCTCCCACCCTCACAGATGAGGCTACGCTCTTCAGAGTAGTGGTGACCTGCGGTAAGCACGGTTGCTTTTTTATGCTCGCATTTTTTCGCAGCCCACCGTTTCTCTACGTCCATAACATAAAGCGACTTTCCTGAACTTGTAGGGAAGTATGCGACTCCTATTACTTTTTTGTCCTTGGCAACGCCGAAGACCCAGCTTTGAAATTTTGTCTCTGAAGAGTAGTAGTGCCACGATTCTTGAACAGCGTCTGGGGTGGCCACAACCTCCGCCGGAGGCCCAAGGATTGAGACTACCTTTGCCCCATCCCAGGATGCTTGATAGCCCTCAAGGATTTCCCAAAAGTTTATCTTCGCCTCATTGGCGTGTTCAAACGAGGAGCAGGAAATGAGAAGTAGAAAAGTAATATATTTCATTGGATAAAATTCTCCAGACATTGCAAAAGTAGAGGCGAGGCCTTGAGCAGTGATTTATCATGCACAAGAAGTTCAACGCTATTTGTGAAGTCTTCGTGAGGTCCGATGTAGCTGTCAGATATTTGAACATCTTTCCTAACAAGTGATGCAGTCTGGCCGTCGAAACTCTTTTTCCACTCAGCAGCGACATAATATTCTTCACGCCGCTTGTCTTCTAGGAAGTCCCAGTAAACATGTGCCAACTCATGGGCCACCACTCGTTTCAGATCATGAGACTTGATTTCGTCTGTGATGACGATAACTTGGTTAAAGCTATTGCTATATGCAGGTGTGTCTGAACGTCCCACAGATCGTAGAAATATGATTTCTCCAACGTGAGTGAGAGAAGTGGGAAGCTGATCGAGAACGGCTCGAATCTTGGCTTCTTCTGTTTTCGTCCATGTACGGAATTTATCTTTGGGATTAGGCCATC
>JAULBY010062755.1:0-10274 GCA_032358315.1 Ophiocytium majus | reverse complement strand
ACCTGACAACGTAGTTGGTGTATTTAATGGTCCACGAATACTTGTAATAGCTGTATCCGTTGCATATGTTATTCTATTTATAGTTGTAACTACACCAGGTGCGGCTGGCTCACGACCTCCACCAAACCAACCATATGTACTATCACCTGCGGCTGAAATACCATATCTTGATGAATTTAATGGACCTCGTAAACTTGCAGTGGCTGTATCATTTGCATATGTAATACGTTGTACAAGAGAATTAAAGCCTCCAGGGCCACCACCAGCGAACCATCCATATGTTGTGCCGTCGGTGCTAGCTGCCATAAAACCGTCTGCAGTATTTAATGGACCACGAACACTTGCAGTAGCAGTATCAATTGAATATGTTATTCTATTTATAATTGACAGGTTCGACGGGTAAGTATATCCACCACCAAACCAACCGTCAGTACTAGTACCAGTTCCGGCAACCCGCGTTCTATTTCCACTTAGTGGACCGCGAATACTTGCTGTAGCAGTATCAGTTGCATATGTAATACGGTCTATTGTGGATACAGTTGCAGGACTCTGACCACTGGCAAACCAACCATATGTTGTACCATCACTTGTTGCTCCTACATATGCTCTAGCCAAACTTAATGGGCCTTTAATACTTGCTGTTGCTGTATCTGTTGCATATGTAATACGACTTACGTTTGATGTGTTGCCGCCTGTAGCTGGCCCGGTGCCACCACCATACCAACCGTCAGTTAATGTTCCTACCGCTGCCAAACCATAAGTATAACCAGATGCCATTAATGAGCCTCTTAAAGTAGCAGTAGCAGTATCAGTTGCAAATGTTACTCGTTGAACACTAGAAGTAGCTTGGCCAGCTCCCCACCACCCTGCTGTGGCAGTTGTAGGAGGTGCGGCAGTTATCCCCACTCCACCACCAAATGATATTCCACCTGTTATTGTTATTGACATATGTTACTCTTTATTGAAATATTTCCGGATGTGCTTTGCCAAATATCTTAATATATTTGCCAGCCATTACATCCGCTTCTGCTTCTATTGGACTACCTGGATAACTATCACCCGGCTTAATCATATTTAATTCACCCTGGCGTACATGAGTTAATTCATGGAACACAGTACGTAATATATCTACTAAGTTTCTATTAGCACAATACACCCATACTTCACCCGTATCTGGATTATGTCTGCCAGTATGATGACCTTCTTGTGCTTCATCACTATCATAACTAAACTCTATCTTTGGAGTATTTTCTAAATTTAACTTCTTACTTGTCCAAGCTAAAAACTTCTGTACAATAGGATTATTGTTTAAATCTTCTTGACCACTCTCATCTAACTTATCTTTAATCCAACTGTCTGGAGTCTTGTGATATTTTCTAACAAACAAATCATGCAATGCATCACCAGTTATGCGATGTTTCTTTGCTATATTCTTCATTAGTTTATCAATGGTATTATAGTCGTGCTTCTCTAAGCTAGGAAGTTTCTTAGCTAGTTCACTTGCGGCCGATTCGTATAGTTCTATTGCTCTCATATTAGTATTTATGCTCACTTTAAGCAGAGTCTGGCGTAACCCTGAATCAGGCAGAAGCCGCCTGTTTGACGCCTGAGCTTACGCTCTAACCGTTAGCGACAACGGCCCTAAGGTGGGTTAGTTACACCAAGAAGTTTTAGCTTCTCCGTAGTATTCTCTTGCAAATCCATTCTGTATTAACATCATTCTTAAACTCTGTCCATCAAGTAATATATCACCTAAAACACGACCACCATACTTATCCCAATCAGCAATAGCAACTTGACGTTTCTGTGCTTTAGATATAGCATTCTTTGTAAATGCAGTAGCAGCCTGACCACGTTGGTCTTCACTTGGGCACATTGCTCTAAAACCCTTTTCAGGTGTATCAACTCCAAACACACGAATACTTAATTCTTGTTTTAATGGTGGAGGTAAGAACGGTGCTTGGAATGCTACTGTATCTCCATCAATAACTCTAGTGATTGGGAAATCATAGATATTCATTGGCTTTTGTTTTTGTGCAAATGCAACAGTAGATATTGCTAATAGTGCGATTGTTATTATTTTCTTCATAGGTTCTCTTTATAAAATGTTTTTGTAGTCAATAAACTTTGCATGTCTATCTTGTAATCCACGTAGTGCTGGATTAATCTTTTGTGTTACTGCTTTTGTATCGTTGAAGTTATTTATGTAGGGTTTAACACGTGTCTGCCAATACCATATAGCAATCTTGGCTGCAACATCGGGACGTTCTGCTAATTCAGGATGATTTAATAAATCAATACCTAATGCTTGACTAGCCATACGATAGTTATCACGACCGGTCAATTGAATGAAGCCACGACCATGATATTTCTCACCATCACCTACATGTTTATTACCTAATATCTTAGCTGTCTTTGGTGCATATTGACGGTCATATTTTTTAGCAAAATACCCTTGACCTATGCCTTTTTCTTTTAATCTACTGAAGGCGCAGGATTCATGTTTAGTTTGTGCCATAAACTGTGCTAATTCAGTACCAACTATACCGGCAGCTACAGCGGCTTTATGTAATAAACTCTCAATTTGAGGGTTGTTACTCAATGTAGTTATAGTAGGTTCTTTTTGTGGTTCTATTTGTACTGGTGTATCTTTATTGCTATTATTAGTTTTTGTATCGCTAGTGCCTAATGCAGCCATACCAGCTAAACCACCTAAGAAGCCTCTACGACTTAAATCTTCTATCACGGTGCGGTTCTTTACCTTACCTACTTCAATACCAATTGGAGTATTAGTAGTTAACGCTCTAAAGATTTTCTCAGTCTCGCCTTGACCAGGTTTTAGTTCTGCTGATAGTATTTTAAATAATAATCTATTCTTCTTTACACCTACAAACTCACCCACTAATACTTGATAGTTGGGATAGTTCGGTGTCAAATCCACTTTAGGATTTTCTTGTTCAGTAATACCTTGTGCAATTGCTTCTCTAGCCTGACGTTCATTTTCTATTTTGAATTTTTGTATGGCTTGAGTATCATTGATTTGTCCACGATCTAGTGCTTGCCAAATTGGTAAATCAAATGTAAGATATTTTTGTTGTACTGCTTGTGAAAAACTGAGTTCACCGGGGCGAGTTTGCCAATCAGGTTTCTTACCCCATACAACAGACACAGACTTACCATTAGGCGATGTAATTCTCATACGCTCACCATAAAATACATAAGTACTTCCCTGCCATGTAATAGCAAGATCCCCATTAGCTGTTCTACCTATTGACCATCCATGTTTTTTTAATAGTGCATCAACATTATTTTGATTATCATTTTCAGTAATAAACTCTGTGGCTCTCATATTAACTCATTATAGGTAGTACTTCAATGTCTGTACCTTGATCGTACCCATTGTCTCTTAGCCACTGAATAGCTACACGATTAGCATCACGTTGAACATTGCCTACGCCACTGAACCGATATACTTCACGTCCGTCTGCCATTACTTTCCAAGCACCAGTAAAGCCGCCGGCTGCACGTTGTTGTTGTATATCAGTTGTGCTACCTGGTGCGGATGCAGGTTGATCCATACGTGATAGACCATATCCTCGTCTATCAATACCCTGATCCAATAACCAAGCTTGTGCTTTTTCTCTTGCTTCTTCAATACTATCTGCTTGGAATGTATAAACTATACTTTGGTCTGCTGTTCTATATAGTTTGTAATCTTGTGTTTCACCACCGGTAGCACGTATTGGTTCTGCTAATATAGGCTCACTATCACCAACACGTCTTATACCAAACATATCTCTTGCTTGGAATGGTTGTAGTCTATGTGGTCCGTGATGAATATAATCATTGAGGCGTATCAATGCTTCTCTATCATTGTTAATTCCATCAGCATCTTCTACACTATTGTTAGTATTCAAGTTGAAGATTTCATATTTTGGTTTATCATTTTCAGGTTCTTCAAACTTACGAACTGGATAAACATCTGCCTTAGTTAATGCACCCAAACGAATGTCCCATTCATCCGATGCTTTCTGTAATGCTTCTTCTTTTGATGTAGCAACAACCTCAATACTTGCACCAGTTTTACCACGTCCTTCTTTATCAACACGATACCAATGTTTTTTACCAACTTCTCTATCAGCTTTAACTTTACGTTCTAACTGTGCTTGCTGAACAAAGCTACGTAATGCTGCCTTTGGTAACTCACCTGCGGCATACTTAGTAAAATACTGAATAGTGTCGGTGCTATCTCTACTTGGAGCTAATAACTTATAAAGCTTTGTTAGATATTCTTTTCTATACTTCTGTGGATCAACTGCGGCATCTAGTGCTACTACAAATCGCAACAACGTATTCTCAATTTTAGGGATATCAGCATCTAACCAATCGCCACCTGGACTACGGAACTCAATATAACCATCTTTGGTATTGATACTTGTATATTTTTCTGTCGAACCACTGTGGATTAGTTTACTAGCAATATCACTTAGTCCACTTTTCATACCATCTAACAACTTTTTAGCATTTGTTGGGTTTTCCCTGATATTGTCTTTAACTCGTTTCAAAGCACTCTTGCAAAAGGTGTTACCTTCACGGTCAAACTCACTTAAGATATACTCGTCACCCAACAATAGTGCTAACTTAACATAGTCAAGTTTTTCTCTACTGAAGTCAGGAACACTTACGTTGATATGTAAACCAGTACTATCATTCGTATAGCAACCTGTTTTTTTAGCCCAAGCAACAACTTTGTTGAAGTCAGTTAACATCTCATCTATTGGCATTGGTGGAGATACAAACTCTAATCCACCATCATAGCTATCGTCTGGTTCTAAGCTACCATCAGGTTCAACTACATAGTGACCTGCTTCTCTGCGAGCACCGTGATAACGTTCGCTTGTATTGACTGGCTTACCGATCATTCTACTGAACTCATCACCAATGTCATCAACGCTTAACTCACCACCATTGTCAGGATAAAACCAATGTGGCCAACTAATATCATAGTTACTTTCAACGTCTTGCATTGTATAAAGACCTTCACTTTCTAACCAATCGCTTTCTTCTGGCCAGTCAGTTTCATCATACCACTTTTCACGTGCATTGTCATACAATCTTCCTTGTTCATCCCATTCTTCTTCAACAAACTGGTCAAGCTTTTCTCTGGCTAAATCAGTTGCTTGATCCCAATGTTTCCAAGCCTCATCACCTACGGTGTCTTTTAGTTTAGTTGTTGTTGCGCCTGCTTTATTTGCGGATTCTTTTTGTTCATCTGTTAAGCCCAGTTGGTCATACGCTTCATCTAGTGCGGCATCTTCATCAAACTCACCTTCATTTTCAATGTATTCACGTAGATAATCTTTACCTTCACTATCCCATTGTTCGCTACGTTTTTCATCTGCCCATTCGTGATAACCTTCAGTTAGTTCATCAACTAAACTATCTACTTCTCTAATACCATTGTAGTTGCGGTCATAGAAAAAGTTTCTTATGTTTTGGATACTGCCGGTACTCTCATCGCTATCATAATCTGCTTCTGGATCTCCATCTTCTTCATCTCGCTTAACATTTGGAACAATCATCTCAAATTCCATGCCAGCCTGAGCACCGGTCTTGGCAGCCTCTTGCTTTAATCGTGTAGGATTCATCGCTACTTCGTCAAGCACTTCTGTTTCTAATATTATAAAATCTGTTGCTCTCATTTTTTTAACTTATTCCATTTATCATATATAGCGTTTTTAAGTTCTATTGTATTTTTAAAACCATTATCGTTCATGTATTTAATCAACTTCACTGCACTAGCTCTATCTCCTGCGTCTGGCTTACGTGCGTTACTTAAATCAACACCTATATTATGATCGCCTGTTGTATCGTGATACCATAAAAGGTTCTTTAGTTGTCTCTTAGCTCTATCGCTTAAATATTCTTCACGATCCTTTTCAATCAACTCAATCCAAGGCTTAACAAAATCTGTTGGCTTACGACTATATCCGGGTCCTTGTTGGCCCTTCAATACATCTTTAGCTTGACTTGGCTGTATACTTCTACGTGTATCTAATAATCTCCAAGCTTTCTCATCTGTATAAAGATATACTGGTATATCTCTTTGTTTAGCTGTTATCATTAGTTGTCGTGTTTGTGGGCTACGATACTCATTTTGTTCTTTTAGTAAGATATGTATCTCTGTAACAGGTGTCATTGGTATAGTTGGCTCTTTGCTGAATACTCTATCTTCTGATTCACGTGTTCGTGTGCCATCACTTTTTAACCAAGCACTATTCCAATAGTCTATTGGCTTAACAACATATCTACTGTTAAACCAATCACCATTCATTTTAAACATTACACCACCTGTACCAACATATCTATGATAGTCACCAGTTGGTGTGCGTGTTAAGCTTAAGAAGTATGGATAACCTTTTGGTGCGTAATCTTCTTCGCTACTATTACCTGTTACACTTGCAAGTTCAAAGCTTCCTGATTTAAGAATTTTTAATGCGGCATTAGTGCCAGTGTAATGGAATACTACACTGGATGCACGTTCTATTAAAAACTCATTTGCTCTCATTACTCACGTTCTCGTTTTAATATAGAACGAATGAACCATGCTTTCTTCCCGTATAAATCTTGTAATTCAGCCATATAGTTTTCGATACCATGTTGATTTTCATTAGCTGCCTCATCAAACATAGCAACAACAAGTTGACCCATTGTTTCACAATCTTGCAATGATTCCTGAAACATTAACTCAGCACGTGGTATTTTAATTTGGTCTTGAATGATGCTGAGTTCAGCATAACGTGTCAAACTTCCAGGAGTGTAATGACCTAGTATTCTAATGTATTCAGCAATAGGATCGATAGTAGCACTTACATCACCGTACAATGTATCAAAGAATGCGTGATATTGTGGGAAGTTGCTGCCTTCAACATTCCAATGGAAGTTCTGTGACTTGATAGCAAAACTTTGTGTGCTTGCTAATAATACTTTTAAGTTGTCTGATAACATATTATACTTTCTTAATACCTTGAAGTATTGAACTTTCTTTTACTGGAACACAGTTATTAACTCTAGTGTCGCCCTTCATCTTAGTGCCTTGCTTTTTATAACCAGTCCAGCATTTAGGATCTAGTCGTTGTTTTGCTTCATCAATATCTTGTTCATTAATATATATTGCGGCATTTGTTTTATTTAAACTCTGTGGATCTCTCACCCCGGCTGCTGTTTTAATTGCTCTAACTTTTTGTCTATATTCTTCAGCATATTCAGCAATTCGGTAGCTTAACATTCTACCAATCTCATCGGGTGTAGCTGGCTTGTCGGCCGGTGTACTAGGTGCACCAAATGTTGTATCTAATATCTTGGGCCATGCCATCCAAACCATACGACCTAAATCTTGGTATGCTTTACTTCTTAATTGTTTAATTTGAGCTTCAGCTTCATCCTCTGAGATACTAGGAGCAGGTGCGGGAAGTGTTCCTTTAAATGCTTGAGCATTACCTGCACCGCCTAATCCAGCTGCCGCTAATGCGCCGGCACCTGCAGCCTTACCCATGTTTCCTAAAAATCCTCTACGGTTCATATCTGCTTCATCAACAGCTTCAGGCATCATACCGTGTTTTTTAACGTGTGCGTCTAACTCATCACGTTGTTTATTTAATTCCTGTATACGTGCTTTGTCACCCATCTGAATAGCGTGTCTTAGTTTTTCCTGAATAGCATCTGCTAACTCGTAATAATCGTTCATTCGCATTCTACCTGTAACGGAATCATCTTCACTCATAGGTTCTTCTTTCAATCCTGATTTTTTACGTATATCTAATCTATTTTGTAACGTTGCAATAGCATTATCTAATTTTTGATTTAATGATTGATAGTTATCTTTTGCACCATACTTAACATGCATTCTTGTATCAGTATCGTTTTGCATTGCAGGAGTCATTAAACCCTTACGTTCTAATTTATCAACTAACTTATCTAACAATGCTTGCTTTTCTATTGCACTATTCAATTGTGCTAATCTAGCTTTTAATACAGAATGCTTTTCACCTGGTTGTGCAACCGGAGTAGCTTCCGGTTCACGTATTGATTGATTTCGCATTTTGTTAGCAACATTATTTCTAAAATCTTGTTCCCACTGTGCTAAATCTTCTGCACGTTGTTGTTCAATTTGTTGTTTAACTTGTTGTAATGCTTCTAATGATTTAGATTTTAGTTCATTACCTAAGTTCTCATCTAGTGAGTTAGACAAGCGATTCCACATATCTTGTGTACCGCCCCACATATTATACTTTGTTGAATATTTAAAATTCAATGATTTAAGTTCATTCTCAGAATGACTACCACCTATCTGATTTGGTCGTTTCCAAACTAATTTATTAGTACCAGAATTCATTTTCTTTGTAGTCTGTTTACGTATATTCATTGCTTGACCAGTTGTAGGTCTGATTTCTTCTGCAACACCTTGACCAATAGCAGATTGTTTTGTATCATTGGCAAACTGTTTCTTAGTTGCTTTAACAATACCACTAAAACGTTTATCAGCACGTTTATAGTCACCCTCTTTATCAGCTTTACCTGCATCTAATGCCGCCGCTGTTTTATATTGTCCTAGTTTCTCATTAGAGATTTCTTTTAGTGGACCGTCTTCATCACCGGTATAATCTGTATCAAATGTATCTTCTTCGTCATCGTGTATTGATGGACCTACTTTACCAGACCATTGGTCATATTCATCACTATCATTGAAGTCAGATAATTTTTTAGCGTGTGGGTTACGTCTTAATTTGCCTATTTCTGGATCAGGACTAGTTCCGCTAATTCTAGCAATAGTTCTGCCAGGAATACTACGGTCAATATCTAAACCTGTACCGGCTTCTGCCATACCCTTTTTAACATATTTTTTAATAACGTACCCTAAATCTTTGTCTGTATTGAATTCGCCAATTACATCTCCCAAAGAAGTAACTGCTGTTATATCACTTTTATAAGCATGTTTATCAACATTTGGAATATTGACTAACTTAAGCCACTTGTCATAACCTTGTATCATTACTGGTTCATACGGATTAGATGTTTCGTTTATATCTTCATTGGTACCACTTGCTAATCTATCATGGTCACTATCACGTTGTGCTTTTTCTTTTTCAGCCTTTTGTTGTTGACCCAGTTGGTACATCTTTTTAGAATATGCGATATCAGCATCAAATGTATCATCTTCTTGTGAAGGATAACTAGAACGTGACTTACCACTACGTGCTACTGCATCCTGATAATCCCAATCACTATCGTAGTCATGTGGACTAGTTTCGTTTATTATACCTTTAAGAATATTGCTCATATTACGCTTTCTTATTCTTGTTATTTAACATACCACGCTTGTTAGCAGTTGCCCAAGCAATGTTCTCTGCTTCATCTTTACTTTTGCCTAGTTTCTTTTCAGACTTTTCAATGTGCTTAACCATACGGTCTACTTTAGCACCTTCTATAACTTCAATATCTTTTGGTGTATGTACAGGGCATTGCATAGTTCCATGTGTCTTGCAAACACACTTTAAATTACGTTTGCCTTCTGCCATACCTTGTTGTCTATACATATCAATCATTTGTTTAATGTAGAAATTATAAAAACCACGACGGCTATTGTATTCTCTATTTCCTAATACAGTCGTTAGTGCTTTTACAGCGTCACTTACTTCTGCACCACGCATTATTTTTAATGCGTCAGTAACAAGGGAATCACCTCTTTGATTGTTTTCTGTGACACCTTGAACTTGTTTACCTTCTAAATATTCACGTATAGTGTTTAGATAGTCATTAGCTTTGATAATCTTTTCTTGTACCCAACCATCAAGTCCTTCATCTTCACCAACATCTTTAATCATTGAGTATACTTGTTGAGCATTCTTTGCGGCACTGAACAAATCACTACGGGCCATTTCAACTTCATGGTCTATACGACTTTGTCCATGTGGAACAAATCCATTTTTACGACTGCGGCCTTGTCCCGGAACGACAATAACATCATCTTCTTCTAGTTGTGCTTCACTAAGTTCAGCACTTTCATTGATGCTATTAGCATATGGGGCACTAGTCTTTTTACCCTTGAATAGTGAGCCTACTTTCTTCCCACCATATATGCTAGGATTTCCCCTACTTTGAGTAGCACCTAAGGGTGAATTTACAGTAGCTATTGCTCCTGCTGTTGTAGTTTCAGTGATTTGTTTGATTTTCATAACGGATTTCCATACTAATAGTGTATTTATCAAAATACC